>OV121074.1:46719114-46993956 GCA_921293005.1 Nemoura dubitans | reverse complement strand
TCTCTCTCTCCTCTCTCTCTCTCTCTCTCTCTCTCTCTCTCTCTCTCTCTCTCTCTCTCTCTCTCTCTCCTCTCTCTCTCTCTCTCTCTCTCTCTCTCTCTCTCCTCTCTCTCTCTTCTCTCTCTCTCTCTCTCTCTCTCTCTCTCTCTCTCTCTCTCTCTCTCTCTCTCTCTCTCTCTCTCTCTCTCTCTCTCTCTCTCTCTCTCTCTCTCTCTCTCTCTCTCTCTCTCTCTCTCTCTCTCTCTCTCTCTCTCTCTCTCTCTCTCTCTCTCTCTCTCTCTCTCTCTCTCTCTCTCTCTCTCTCTCTCTCTCTCTCTCTCTCTCTCTCTCTCTCTCCACGAGCTCCACGAGCTCCACGTGCATGGCCACGTGCATGGCCATGACGCCCGACTCGCGCCCGACATGCGCCCGACTCGGCGCAGTGTTGCTTAACTTCAATCCCTTCTAGCTCTCTCCTTCTGTGAGCTGGCCACGTCCGTGGCGGTCACCCATCCAACGCCCGACTCGGCGCGGTGCTGCTTAACTTCAATCACTCCTAGCTCTCGCTCTCTCCCTATGAGAGCTGGTCACGTGCATGGCGGTCACCCGTCCACCGCCCTCCCTCCGGCTGTCGCCAGCTCGCTGTCCACGGGCCTCAACTCGATGTCCGCCGTGGTGCTGGAGGACTTCTGGAAGCCGTACGCGGCGAGTGCGCCGTCCGACCGCCAGGCAGCGTTCCTGGTCAGGGGCGTCGTGCTGGCGCTGGGTGCGATTTGCGTGGCGCTGGTCTTCGTTGTCGAGCGGCTGGGGCCCGTACTACAGGTGCGAGAATCCAACCTGCAGTCACTTGGGAATATACGAAACGACAAGAGTTTGCATTCTTGAAAAAGGATGGCTGCTAGTGGCTGGATATCTCGTGGCATTGGCTCTACTGGGACTGCTTGATGATTTTGATGATGCTGATGCTGCAGATGATGATGAGTCTGGGCGGAGTGACGAGCGGCGCTTCGCTGGGCATCTTCTTCATGGGTCTCTACCTGCCCTCCGTCAACGCCAGGGTGAGCTGTCATGTGATGACGCCGGGGGAAGTAATTTGCACTTCCGGGGCAAACGTGCAAACAAACCAGGACATTGCTTCGAAATGTTGGTTAACAACGGTGTGGCGTTCACCTGTCTCTAAAAGGAGCTTACACTATTTCCGAAATCAATCCGGAGTATAGGCCAAACTTGTTGTTTACGTCAATACATAGTGGAGAGCCAATCAGATTCATATGGTCATGGTCCCTACCATATTTTCAAAGAAGTAAGAAGTATGGTTGATTTTGTCACGATCTGATTGGCTTGTGAGGAATTAAAGTAGTCATTATGTCAGACAGATAACTTAATGTAAGAATTATGTTAACATCAGCATAACGTTATGCTCACGACAATGTTGCTTATAGATGGGCCTTGGTCCCACCCCAAGACGCTGTATCCCCGAACGCTTGTCGCTTGTCCTTAGGGCGCGCTCTGGGGAGGCGTGGCAGGCTTCCTGGCCGTGGCGTGGATGTGCGCAGGCGCAGAGTTGGCCGCGGCGCAGGGCCGCATAGTGCACGCCGAGATGCCTGTCTCGGTGCACGGCTGCGCGTACAACTTCACTGCGCCGGCGCAGACAAGCCCCGTCCACGCCCACCAAGACGCGAGGCAAGAGATCTTATGTTACTAGGATTAGTCTGCCAGGTATGCTACTGCGCACTACCCCTCAAAACCATGGCGCAAGGATTAGTCTGCTAGGTATGCTACTGCGCAACTTCCCCTCAAAACCATGGCGCAAGGATTAGTGTGCCAGGTATGCTACTGCGCACCTTCCCCTCAAAACCATGGCGCAAGGATTAGTGTGCCAGGTATGCTACTGCGCACCTTCCCCTCAAAACCATGGTGCAAGGATTAGTCTGCCAGGTATGCTACTGCGCACCTTCTCTAAACCATGGCGCAAGGATTAGTCTGCCAGGTATGCTACTGCGCACCTTCTCTAAACCATGGCGCAAGGATTATTCTGCCAGGTTACTGGCATTTATTACTTATTAATACTTATTAATAACAGGTTTCTTATTAGTACTACGCACGTTACCAATCTAGATCACGAAACACGCCCAACACCTTGCCCTTGTCTCTTATCACTGCTAGCGCCCTCCAGGCACGGCTTTATCATCTACTAGCTCCAATGTCTTTGTCGTGGCCTTGGCTCCCATATAAAAAAATATCTGGGTACGTCAATCTGTGCTCTGGCCAAATGTAGTGCAACAGTGATGTTGAACGCAGTGCTGTTTGGCTTCTGTACGCAGCACGGACGTGTTCTTCGTGTTCCGCGTCTCGTACATGCTCTACACGTTCCTGGGAGCCGCCGTCTCGACATGTGCAGGCCTGGCCTTGAGTCGACTGCCCGGCGCAGGCGCGCAGGCCTGCACAGACCCACGCCTCTTCAGTCCGTGGGTGCGCAGCTTCCTGCCCGCGCAGCCGCGGGACGATGCGCTGCCCATGCGCTGACGAGATGCGCGCCCACTCGGTGCTTACCAAAACCTAACCAAAACCCCTTTTACAACCTTCAGGAATACCTCACCTCTCCGACACCTTTGTGGTATTTATAAATATATAATTAAAAAAAATATAAATAAAATAAAAAATATATTATATTTTACTAGAATTATGCTCATACTGATATTATGTATCGGTCCGTATCGAAATAAATAAATACAAATACAAACAATACGTAGGGTCCTTAAAACAGGAAATCGCAAAAAAATGTCGTCGATATAGAAGTGATATTGTTGTTTATTGAGGCCACATTCCAAATAACCAAGACTCCCACTGATACTGCCTTGACTTGCTGCTAATTTGGCCCCAGGAGAGAGGACGCTCTACAAATGACACAATTGACACAGTGACACCTCTGGTAGCCATCCTACGTGTACGCAACTTGTGTTTGCACGTTATCAAAAACGAATGAACTAGGCTGCAAACAGAGTTTCAACTTATTTTTATTTTGTAATCCTAGCCACTGCCCTGCTCAGTTATATAACAGCTAGAATAGTACCAAGTCTGGCACCAGGTGGTTTCAAGGGTCAGGATTCAACACAGGAATGGGGAAGTGATTCCTCCTTAGCGAGGAGATGAAACGAATGAGAGCCTAGGCCTCTTAATCCACCATGGTAAACCCAGTTGTAGGCTTATTCATGAACCAAAGAGCTAACTAATGATAGCATTGCTGGCACGGGCTGGCCATGTCTTACTGATAACTCACTGGGCATGATTGTACTTGCTTGGTACACAATTACAAATTTAATAGATACGCTAAGCAATTTTACCGAGTCAAGCTAGCATAAGCTGATAAAGGGACAGCTAGAGGCGATTTAAAAAAATTATTTCAAATTGACTTTTGGATGCTAAAATAAAAATCTTACGGAATTCCCGACGTTCGTATAATATACAAACCCCAGTTTGAAATAGGAATTTAAAAACATTTAGCCAATCTATCTTGTAGACAAGAAAAATTAATTTCCCGTTCCTACCCGTTACCAGCATTAGCCCAGCAGACCTCGCCAAATCAGCCGTTCCCATTGGTTGAAACTTCAAAATGTCTTGACTTCAAAGAGCCTTTCAAGAGACTTCAAATTTAAAATGAACAGTTTGACAGCTCAGTTAGGTTATAGATTTATTACCATAGGCGTGCGCAGGGTCCCAAATTAGGTGGGGCTAAAAAGTTACAGTTGGATGGTAGGGGTTGGACGGGGGGTTAGGAGGGACGATAATGTTCAATCAACATAAATTAGGGGTCTCATTATCAATAAGCAGGCGCGTGGGAACGTGTTTCAGTGCGGGGAGGTGCAGAGGTGAATGGCTTGAATTCGGCACCGGAGGACGGGGCTGGGCTGGGTGTCAGGGCACAGGGCCCTCAGCAAGTGAGCGGTCTGAGGTCGCAGACCCTCAGGAAATTTTTGAACAATCAAGGTTATTTTAAACTAAAAGCACAGCTACGCCATGTTCATGCCTATGTGCATTACCCGCCTGATAATTTTGGATATTGCTCTGAGTAATCTTAGTCAATGTGCTCAAAGGGATACTGAATGACGTTCAGATGTAATATTGTTGATGAGCGTAGCGAGCGAAGCGAAATCATCAATTTCACTACTGCTAAAAAAAACACTTGTGTGTGTTTGTTTGTATGTGTGTTTGCGCGCGCTCCACAGGCCAAACGCCTGCCTCGATTGGGATGAAATTTTCAGGGTGTCTACTTTTGTTCTCAACTTAGACCCCCCGCGTTTTTCAAGAAAATCCTCATACCCTTCACTTTCAAAGTAGAAAAAAGAGCAATATTCGACATTTGGGCAAGTTTGGAAAAGTACGGAAATTTATTTAAAAGTGTGTATTTTTTTCAAATTTTCCCAATTTTGATTGTTGCCTTTAGAAACAATCGAAACAACACACCAGATTTTTTTACTTGAAGTTGACTTCAAGATTTGACTGATATTAGAAATTTTGTCAACTTCGTGCATGCAAGTTTTTGAAAGTAAGTCCGCGGCAGAAATATATCTCCAACCTAATAAAAACCCTTTGTCATGAGTTACATATATGTATTTACATGCACATTGATCATTGATCTCAAAATGAGCATATTTCCGCTACCCGACAGCTCGGACAGAAACAAAGAAAGGTCAGAATCGTTTACATTTTCAAGTGATCAGAAATTTTGAGAAAGCAATGGTCCGGCTTGCTGCTCCATGACTTTCATAGGCTTTTTGCCTCAACCTTTTTTTGCGCTATGTACACACCGCTACGCTCATCTTCAACGCAACACAAATTGCGTTCGCCCTAGTGTATATAAAATAGTATATATAATAATCAGGTGTGCTTTTGTGATTGTGAAATCATGGTGTAGCTACGACAAGACTTGGACGTGACAGCTCGGCGCCAAAAGTCGCCGGCGCGAAATGTCAGATCGCGAATTGAGAAGCGCAGAGCAGCACGGTTTTTCAAACGCCTGCCAGCCACTCTGTCTCAACCACTGATTTTCAACGTAGCTATTTTCCCAGTCCTTTCTATAGTGCACGGTGCACTGATATCCCTGCATGCGCAGTACCCAACGTCGCACACGGCTCGAGGTAACCTCTGTGGAGAACATCCAAGATAGAGAGGCATGGTCGCTGTACAAGTCAACGTGCGTGTACTCGATGTACGGCCTGAATTTGTCTAATGCCCAGACCGCGGCGAGGCATTCTAACTCCTGCACCGTGTAGTTCGCCTCGTGCTTGGTGAGCTGGCGGCTGATAAACTCGACCGGCCGGGGTATACCTTCATAATCTTGTAGGAGCACGGCACCGATTCCAAGGCCACTGGCGTCGGTTTCTACTGCGAAGGGCTTGTTCAGATCTGGTAGAGCCAGCGACGTCGCAGCCGTGAGTCCATTGATAAGGGCGCGAAATGCCGACTCTTCGGCTTCGCCCCAGGTCCAGCGCACATTCTTCCGGGTGAGTTGCGTTAACGGCAGCGAGAGCGTCGCCATATCCGGAAGGAAGGATCTGTAGTAGCCCACTAGACCCAGGAACTGTTGCAGCTCTTTCACTTTAGTGGGAGGCTTGTAGTTGCGGACTGCGGCCACTTTGTCCGGGTTGGGACTACACTCCCCTGGGCTGATGACATGACCGAGAAAGTTCAGCGATTTCCTGAACAGCTGGATTTTCTTAGGGTTGACGGTAAGGCCTGCCGCTTTTAGGCGTCCCATGACCTCGCTGAGATCGCGCACATGCTCTTCCGCCGAAGCCGAGAACACTACGATGTCGTCAAGGAACGGCATGGCGCATAGATACTTGATGTCTCGCAGTACGTCGTCCATGAGCTCTTGAAATCGGGCCGGGGCACCAGCCAGCCCGAAGGGCATTCGGGTGTACTGGAAGAGACCCCGATGGCATATAAAGGCTGTCTTGGGTCTGTCTTCTGCTGCGACCTGAATTTGATGAAAGCCTTGAGAGAGGTCCAGCGATGAAAACCACTGCGCCTTGCCGAGCTGCGCAAAAACCCATTTCGTCGTTGGCATAGGATAGCTTGGTACCGTCGTCCTTTGGTTCACAGCCTTGTAGTCGATAGTCATCCTGTACCCACTGCCTGCAGGTTTCTTGGCTACGATAACAGGGCACGAGGCCCAGTTACTCTGGGACGGCTCAATTATGTTCTCGTCCAACAGCTTGTCCAGCAGTTCATCGACGATGATTCGTTTCTTCTGATTGACTTGTCTAAGTTTACAGCGGTAGGGGCTTTGCGCTCCCGTGTCGATTCGGTGGACTACGCGGTTCGTAGACCCAGGTTTCAGGGAGAACAGCCCCGTGAACTGGGCCAGCAGCCCGTCCAAGGTTTTCTTTATTTCACTCGGGCAGCTAGCCGTGACGTCGTCGGGCAGTGGGTGGGGCGCGATCTCCATGGCGACCATTGCTGTAATGTTTTGGGGTGGGACGGCCTGGTGTTTAACGTTGTCCGAGGTGGGTAGCTCATAAACCTTGATAGTGACTTGCACCGGGGAAAAGGTTTCAAGAAGCAAAATTTTCACATCAGCCCACATAAGGTTATCGAGACCAGTGCCGATACGCGGAATCGCGATGTCGGTTATCCCGCGAACGCCGCAGAGCGTCCGCAGCGATTCGAGGCATTTTCGCAGCGAGGCCAGCGTAGGCTTGTGGTGGGAGTGCTTCTTCGTAACGAGGTAGAATATAGATCTCTCACCGTCTTGAAGAACTGCGATCTCTCCCACTCCTTTCTTTTGCGTGCGCAGCTCCGACACTCGGCCAAATCGTGTTCTGAAGTCCTTCGCGATGCCTTGCGACATGCGGAAGTCTGCCGCGACACAGTGTGCCAGAGACACACAGCTCGGTGCGGTGAAGATGTCTCCAATGGTCTCGATCACCGCCCCGGCCTGGAGCGGCCGTGCGTTTTGTCCGAGACGATGTTTAGATGTCTGACCTGTGACGTTTAAGCGCGCAGTCTTGTCAGCGTCAGAGCGCGGCACAGTTGGAGCGCGCGCGGCAGCGTCAGAGCGCGTCTCAGTGGGAGCGCGCGCGGCAGCGTCAGAGTGCGGCACACCGGGAGCGCGCGCGGCAGCGTCAGAGCGCACGCCGGGAGCGCGTGCGGCAGCGTCAGAGAGCGGCACAGTGGGAGCGCGCGCGGCAGCGTCAGAGCGCGGCACACCGGGAGCGAAGAGACGGTCGAGATGTAAGGTTTCGTCGCTATCCATTGCGCTCTGCACCGTTGGTCTGTGTCGTATGCTGGTTGTGTGGAACGGAATTAAGCGCTGGGGCGCCGTTCCAAGCGTCCAGCCTCCCTCGGACACATGTAGCGATATGCCTGTTGCGCCGATAAGGTCTCTCCCAAGAATGACTGGCATTGACATCCCTGGCAGATGAAGGAAGCTCTGTCTCCGTGTTCCGCCTGGCCATGCCACTGGGACGCGCACTCTCCGTGTTGCTGTTGCCGTCCCCGACGCAAGTCCAAGATTCCGATGCACCGACCACGGCTTAGCTCCAGCGTCCATGGCAGCCTGGAGTCCCTCGGATCCCAGCAGACTTATCGATGAGCCTGTGTCGAGCAGTGCGGGCATTTCCTGCTTTCCAATCTTCAGGAGAAGAGTGGGTGCGCAAATGTCGTGAATCTCGACCTGCATACTGACAGCGGTGTGAGGCCCAGCAGGGGCACGCCTCACTGCCGCTCGTTTCCCGGATTTGGGCCTGCAGGCTGACGCAAAGTCGGCTGTTTAGGCGGAGCACAGCACTGGTTAGCATAGTGCTCGCCGCTGCCACAGCGGAAGCAGGCTCCACCGCGGCGTGGCTGGTGGTCATTTGAAGTTGCGAGCGACGGAACATACGCCAGATCTTTCTCGTATGCGCGATCCCAGGGAGGGGGCGCTCGCCATTCCCGATCGTAGCTTGCGAGCTCTAGCATCTCAGAGCTTACCTCTTCGAGGTTGCGCATGGAAGTGAAGTGGCGGCCAAGTAATACCCGCCTCGAGAATGGGGTGGCATGTTGCAAGACGAATCGAATTTTATCGGACTCCACCGTAGGGTCGCCGATACGCCTATAAAATTCGTTGATCGCGCGGACAAACGAGCCAAAGTTTTCATCCTCGTGCTGGTACCTCTGTGCCAAATCCAGCTGCAGGCGACGCTTGCGGTCATGGCATCCGAAAGCCCTGTGTAGATCGTTGCAGAAATCTTGCCAGTCGGTGTACCCCCCGCGCGAGTCCCACCAGAGCTTGGCATCGCCTATCAGCGCGACTGGCACGACGTCTCGCAGGATGACGTCCAGCGGTTCGCGCGTCGCCTCCGAGTATCTTTCTACCTGCGCGATGTATTGTTCGGGCGACAACGCGTCTGCCCTTCCCTCGTACGTAGTGAGAGAAATATTTAACGCTCGCACAGCCCGGTGCTCGCCCACGGGCATATTCCTCTCGGCACTCAGCATGCCGACGATTTGTGCCGCCAAACCGTCGATCTGCAAGGCCGAAGCGTCCCCTGCTGACACCTCCTCCGTAGGCAACGGTGTCCTGAGGGCTTCCTCCGACACAGTAGCCTTCTTCACCCTGCGGGCCGATACACGCGCTCGTTTCATGGTAGTGATAAAATCCAGTCCACCGACACAAACACGCAGTCCACCGAAACACAACACGCAGTCCACCGACACGCAACACGCTGTCCACCTACACGCAACACGCTGTCCACCGACACGCAACACGCAGTCCACCGACACACAACACGCAGTCCACCGACACACTACACGCTGTCCACCGACACGCAACATGCAGTCCACCGACACACGAAAACCCAGTCCACCGACACACAACACGCTGTCCACCGACACACGAAAATAGCTTTAGACGAGCCCCCAATTGGTAGGTCCTAGGGTAGTTCTATCAATAATTACACCGTTCACTTGATTTACACATTTCTTTACTCTTATCCAAAACCAATACACTCTGCTCAATCTCCACTCGCTCACACCGCACAATTCGACACCTCCTTCCCACTCGTCCACTTGGCACACTCTGCCTCTCCTTGCCTGACAAACTAACGGTATGTGTACAGTCGCGTACATATACTAAACTACCCCTAAAACACCTACAGTCTAGCACAAGAAGAATATACAATAAACCGGCTGAAGGCCTGTACTAAGACTAAGTTAGGCTGAGGGCCTAACAAATGGATTGAATTAAAATAATATACAGTGGCAAGAAAAATATTAAAACATGTTAAATTTTATTTGATATTGCAGTACCCAGTTCAACATCAGCTACTTTTGAACTTCTGCCGTAGGTAGTTTGTCGTCAGCTTCGTTGTTTTTTTCTTGGGAGAGCTTGTAAAGGCGTCCAGTTGCAATGCGAGAGTCGATAGTTGTTAAAATAGTTAAACACGTTCACTTCCAGAATGTCCGATTTTTTTGGGTATGAAAAAGATGTGCTTGGGCCTTTTGGGTGCAGGAAGCTTAACTTCACCAGTCTAGTATCAGCATTGGTTCTGAGAACGCAAGCTGCCCACCAGTTATTGTTGTAAACACATGTGAAAAATCCCTTGATTTCACTGAACGCTAATGATGATTTGACTATTTCTAGAACAATCTCTTCTCTCGAATCCTCAGAAAACGAGTTTACTTTTGTGTTAACTTTAGTGTTATCTTTAGAATCGGGGATGGGTGCGAACGAGTGAAGTCTCTGCATTCCCAAAATTGTTCTTGAACTCGTGAACCGAGCCTTCCACAGTTCTTCTAGATCATGTTATTGCTGAGTGGTAAATCCGAAATTAATTGCCGAAACATTATCTTCGGCCCACTGGTAGAGCTGCCTAGCGGTCAAAAGCGTAAATTTAAATTACGTAGACTTGTGTTCTAAACACCCTGAATCTTTTAAAAAATAAGTTTGAGCTTAGAAAAAGCTTTTGCATGTTACTTGGGTGCATGCTTGTAGGCCTTTAAACTGGCCTGCCATCTTTGCAGCGCTGTTAAAGGAGCAACCAACCATTTTGTTTAAATCCAGGCCCAGGGATCATAATCCATTGCTGATTTAGGCGTAAAGTTCTTTGCTACTTGATTTGTGCGGGACAACCAAAGTTTCTCTTTTCTTTCACCATTTTAAATCAAGCAACAACAGGCGACCATTTGGACTGTGAAGGAAACTTCTTGAGTGGTGTCACATTGGATGCTAAATATTCCCGCGACTTAAATCTCCTCGATAATCCTGGGCTTGATCATTTCACCTACAGCTACAATTAAATTATTGTTCCCAAACGTTTCAGAGAGATACGTCAGAAGATAACTTGTTTCTCTGCTGTTTATTTTTCCCTTCTTGAGGAAAAGTGATATTTTTTTACTTGTAGCAATACACCTTTTTACGTGACATTTTAAAATAATGTTCATTACCATTCTTCAGCATTAGGAAGGACTCTGCATCGAATTGAAGCATAAATGTAACATTGTTCACAACGAACGTCGCGAGTCTAAGTCATTTCATAATATTCTATTTTGCCACTAGTAATACTATCGAACTATTAAAACTAAAAGACGCACACTTGAAATACGAACAAGATTTTTTCCCTCTTCCAGTGATGCTGGTGCTCTCAATGCCTTAAAATTGTGGTCCGAAGTGGTCCACTTGTTTCGAACATGGCCCTGGTCAAAAGTACCGTATGGTATGGTATGGTATGAAAGTGGGTATGGCCAAAAGTACCGTCAAACGGGGTTACTTTGCACAAAATTAATAATAATAATTGAATAACTCTTCCAATTTTGAATACACCACAACAATTTTTTAAACACTTATTCTTCAAGTATTCTGTATTCAGCATTAGGAAAATCACTCTCAATTCAGAAAAGCAAGTATGTCGTTCGAATAAAAAAATATATACCTTTGTCTATAGTAGCCCTGTGACCCGGGGCTGCTACTATAGACACTTATGAGAAATCCTTGTTAAAACGTATTTCTCATGCACTGGGGCTACTTTGGACAATACACATGGATACCTATTGGAGCACAGAGTATGGAAAAAATTGAATTAAAAATATAACCAAGTAACTATATTGTAGTGCATGTTTATATATTATCACAAGTAGGGATGACTTCGATTCCAATTTTTTGGAACCGAGTACTTGGCGCCAGAAATCGGTTCCGGAATCGGTTCCAAAATTTTTTCAAAAAAGCAAAAAAAAAAAAATATATATATATATATATATATATATATATATATATATATATATATATATATATATATATATATATATATATATATATATATATATATATATATATATATATATATATATATATATATATATATATATATATATATATATATATATATATATATATATATATATATATATATATGATAAAAAGGCTTTACGGTTAAAAACTGCAACGATAATAAACGTTTATGAATATTTACATATATAATATTATATGAATATTTATATGAATAATATTATATGAATATTTATATATATATATATATATAAATATATATATATATAAATATATATATATATATATATATATATATATATATATATATATATATATATATATATATATATATATATATATATATATATATATATATATATATATATATGATAAAAAGGCTTTACGGTTAAAAACTGCAACGATAATAAACGTTTATGAATATTTACTTATTCGACGTTTCGCCAAGGAAATGTCTTGGCATCTTCAGGAAAGTTTTCTGAGAGTACAAACGAAAAAACAAGGTAGATACCAAAAAACACAGGGTCCCTAGGATATAAATCAACAAAACCTACAAGAAACAGAATCAAAAAACCAGAAAATCTAAAAACCAAAAATGTAAAAAAAAAAAAAAAAAAAAAAAAAAAAAACACATAAAATTTCTACGAAACGTTTCTTGTTCTGCTTCTTGTTTCTCTTGTTGTAGGGACGGGTTTTCGTGGTTTCTTCGACGATACAGTTCTTGTTGGTTGATTGATGATTTCCATTCTTCTATCTCTTGGTGGTGGATTCGGTTGGATTTCGATAGATTTGATAATTGGATACCATGTCGCTGGAAGACGCTGGCTATCATCTCTCTTGTTTAAATTTTGAGGTCTTCTTTCAATTTCTAGCGCTTATCTTATTAATCTCGTCTTCAAATGGTTGACAATGGCTAAAGGTTTCATATTATCAAAATCAATCATGTGATTCAAATCTCTTGCGTGTTGTACCAGGGCTGAGGTTTCGGTACAATTTCTTATTGCTAACACATGTTCTACTTTCCTTGCCGAAAACTTCCTTCCTGTTTGTCCTACATAAGTGCTTGCACATTCTCCACACGGAATTTCGTAGACACCCCAACCCTCTAGAGGAATTTGATCTTTAAAATTGCGTAAACGGTTTTGAATTTTAGAATTTGTTTGAAAAACCGTGTTAATTTTTTCTTGTCGCAATAGTTGGCTTATTTTATCTGTAGTGTTTTTTATGAAAGGTAAAAAAATTGTTTCTTTCCAGTCTTCCTCTTGCTTCTCTATGGCTTTTTCTTTTTTATGGTTCCATGCCTTGTGAAAAATTCTTTTTGGAAAACCATTTTGGAGTAGGGCTAGTTTGAGGTTATTCGCTTCTTCTTGAATGTGTTCGTCATCAGAAATTCTATGAGATCGAATTGCAAGCGAAAAAGCGACTGATTTGATCTGGGATGGATGATGGTGCGAGGTTGCGTGTGGATATCTATTCGTATGTGTTGGTTTTCTGTATACCATATGCCCAAGATGACCATCTGGTTTTTTCAACACCAATGTATCTAGAAATGGGAGTTGCTCTTTATCTTCCACTTCCATTGTGAATTGGATATTGGGATGTATTTGATTTAAGTGGGCAAGAAACTCTAACAATTTTTCTTTACCGTGTTGCCATATAACGAATGTGTCATCCACGTATCGGTACCAAAATTTCGGTTTGTAGGGTGATGTTTCGAGGGCCTTTGTTTCAAACTCCGTCATGTAAAGGTTCGCTACCACAGGAGAGAGTGGCGAACCCATAGGAGCACCTTCAATCTGTTTGTAGTATTTGCCATCATAGATAAAATATGTCGAGGACATACAATGCCTGGAGAGTTTTATGATAAAGTCTTGGATGTTTTAGGGCTAGTTTGAGGTTATTCGCTTCTTCTTGAATGTGTTCGTCATCAGAAATTCTATGAGATCGAATTGCAAGCGAAAAAGCGACTGATTTGATCTGGGATGGATGATGGTGCGAGGTTGCGTGTAGATATCTATTCGTATGTGTTGCAACCTTTTGCAACCTTTTGCATTTTTTGCAACCTGCAACCTTTTGTGGAAGATGCTAACTCTTATGTAAAAAATTCAACTCATTTTGTAGACATCCTAAAAAGCATCAAAATAGATCAAGGAGATCTTCTTGTGAGTTTTGATGTTGTATCACTGTTTACAAAAGTACCCATCGACGAAGCTATGAATATAATATCCCAGAAGTACAACATCCAAGACTTTATCATAAAACTCTCCAGGCATTGTATGTCCTCGACATATTTTATCTATGATGGCAAATACTACAAACAGATTGAAGGTGCTCCTATGGGTTCGCCACTCTCTCCTGTGGTAGCGAACCTTTACATGACGGAGTTTGAAACAAAGGCCCTCGAAACATCACCCTACAAACCGAAATGTTGGTGCCGATACGTGGATGACACATTCGTTATATGGCAACACGGTAAAGAAAAATTGTTAGAGTTTCTTGCCCACTTAAATCAAATACATCCCAATATCCAATTCACAATGGAAGTGGAAGATAAAGAACAACTCCCATTTCTAGATACATTGGTGTTGAAAAAACCAGATGGTCATCTTGGGCATATGGTATACAGAAATCAGCAATGAAGTCATTACCATCCCTTTGCTGGCAGGAAATGGGTACATCAGGGTCATCTAAGCCTGTGATGTTGTCTTCCAATTCCGCAACTGGGGTGTCACGCTCTGGAATGTTCAACAGCAACTCCCTGATGTCGAACTGAGCTTGCAACTTCTCCTCTTCGTTCAAAATGTCGAGGCTCTTGTATCTTGGATCCAAGGCTGTTGCAATTACAGCTACCGATATTTTCGGCGTGTAAAATCGTCTCATGATATGTTCTTTGAGATCATTCTTGAACACTTTGAGCGTTGCGCTGTCAGTATTGTCAACAATGATTTTGCTTTGTAGCCAAGACAAGGTTTACATGAACACATTGGCGCGAATACACTTTTGAATAAAAATCATTTTAAGCAAACTTCGTAGCGACTTGAAACCAATCTTAAAATAATTATTGATATTTAAAATGGTAAATTTGATACCTACATCTAGAGTTTCCGTCGTATTTTCGCGAAGAAAGGTAAATTAATTCATCACATGGTCTAAAAGTTGCAATCGCACAATTCCCACACTCACCATTTGTTTTCTCCCTGTCGTAGTGACGCTTTGTCTTTGTATATATTATGACGTAGAAAGAACACAGTTACCAATCCGCCACCGTGGCCTAATGCGCTACGTCCTTGCCTTTTATGCGGGAGTCCCGAGATCAAATTGAGAGTCCTCGATTTTTTTTTTTAGAGAATCGATTGTGCTCGTCTTTCTATAGCAATTTGTAATAGCCTTTACCTTAATTTTCACTTTATTGCTCACACATCTTGGAGAAACAATTGTTTTTATCCGTAATTTGTGCACGTGTATTTATTTGCACAGTGATTTCACATAGAGGGCACTGGCAGTTTGTTGCGTGGACTCTGCACAGCCGGCACAGCTGATCTGTGTTTCCCTCCATACTGGCTCATGCCGGGGGGTGGTAACTCCCCTTGACGTCTTGACCGAAATCAGAGGATTTGGTCGACGCAAGAAAGGTTTACATGAACACATTGGTGCGAATACACATTTGAATAAAAATCTTTTTAAGCAAACGTCGTAGCGACTTGAAACCAATCTTAAAGGAATTATTGGTGTTTAAAATGGTAAATTTGATACCTACATCTAGCGTTTCCGTCGTATTTTCGCGAAGAAAGGTAAATTAATTCACCATATGGTCGAAAAGTTTCAATCGCAAAATTCCCACACTCGCCATTTGTTTTCCTTCTCCCTGTCGTAGTGACGCTTTGTCTTGGCATTTATGACGTAGAAAGAACTCAGTTACCAACTCGCCACCGTGGCCCATTGCGCTACGTCCTTGCTTTCTATGCGGGAGGCCGAGATTAAATCGGGGGACCTGAATGTTTTGTTTTTAGAGAATCGCTTGTGCACGTCTTTCTATAGCTTAATTTGTAATATCCTTTCCCCAAATTTTCACTTAATTGCTTACACATCGTCGCCTAAGTACTTATTGTTCTATCTCCAAATTCACAAAGTGGAGCTACACCCGTTTGAAGCTTCAAACTTGTATAAACACTATACTATAAATACTTTTCGGTCTGAAGTTGTATTTTTCTGACTGGTAATTTTTTTCTCCTAATATTGAGATAGGCTTCAAGTTAATATTTTATTCCGTTATGCCCTAAATAAACAACTTCCGGTTGGAGATAGAACACACACAAAAATTTATAAAATTCATTATTTTATTTTGATATCCTATTGTTCTATCTCCACTATTGCATACAAGATTCTGAATAAAATATTTCTCCTTTCACTAGGTTACAATTGAGTGGCTTAGGAATGATACTTCTATAATAAAAGTGATAATGGAAATCAACATTTATTAATTTTGCAGTGCAGGATTAGGATGAGCAAGGTTTAACACTCAACAGTATAACAATAAAATATTTGTACTTTTTTAAATCAAAAGTTTAATTAAGTAAGCGAGGCGTTTTCTGTCACTTAAATGGGAAAATGATGTATTATTTCAATGTTTATTAATTAACTTCCATTCATGGTGAGATCCATAAAGTTAAAACTAGAGGTCGGATTAAGGCTGGACTACATAACCTTTAACCCTTCTTGACGTAAGATTGCTTCTTCTCAAATACTATCCTCTAACCCTAGTTCTAGAAGATAGTTGGGCAGGTCCGGAACTAGCGACGACATTTTAATGTTGTTAACTGTCGTTTACTCGAGGGATAGTTTAATTTCGAAACAATTCATCACCTCGCTTCACTACAACAGTTTCCCGCGCAGACAGCTGTCATGCCACTTGTGTATTAAAATCACGCGCTGTGATTGGTTGGAATTCTGAATCCGGTTATTTTGGAAATAGAACAAGTAAGCACTGACAAAGTTGTGCAAGTTGGTGGACTTGGAACAAAGTATTTTTGAAAAACAGGGTTCGGTGTGATATTTCATAGGATTAAGCATGGTTTTAGGTAAAACAATACTTCAACATACCTGTAAGACATTTAACTCAAAAACACAAAAAGTGGAGATAGAACAAATAAGTACTCAGCCGACGACATCTTGGAGAAACAATTGTTTTCATCCGTAATTTGTGCACGTGTATTTATTTGCATAGTGACTTCACATGGAGGGCGCTGCTAGTTTGTTGTTTGTTTGTTGTTGGTTTGTTGGCAGTTGTGCCTGGAATGTCACGGCCAACGGCCGAAAAATAAAGTTGTAGAATCCTCGTCAAAACTTCATATGTCTCCGTAGCCGAGCGCTTTTGTTACACAAGTCTACATAAGGTGTGATCTGTGGATGCACGGATCGAACCCAATCACATTCACCTATTTTTAATATCCAAATAATGTCAATGTGACCTCAGAGAAGAGCGACCAGTCATAGTCTCGGCCAAAGATACTATATAATAACCTTCGGTTAAGATATGACACAGTATGCTAGTAATCCAAGTAACTTTGTTTTCCTGGTCACAGCGCCCCAAGCGTCAGAGTAGGAAAATAAATTCAAGATGGCGGCAGGTGGCGGGATAGGTTCAAATGCTAATTTTCATTCTAGTCTTGCTTCCCATAGTTTATCAAACTCATTTCAATTTTAATTGTTCAAAAATTCAAAAAAAATCATTGAAATGGAATTCAATACAATATTTTTCAATTCACAAACAATTACAATTGAAATGCATTTGACAAACATATCAAATTCAAATATAAACTGCGCACAATTAAAAATAACGGAACAATAATACATTAACAATTTCTTTGCATTGCCATAATTAAATTTATTATAATAAAACTCTCAAAACACATTAGTTTACAACAGAGTTAAGTAAAATATTGCCCCATGAGCCTGGTCTGGTATGCCGTATGCAGCGCTCAACACTTGACATCTGTTACACACACGGGGATCAGCCGCAATAAACCTACTAATTTTGCAAAGTGATCCTGTAGCAGAAAAATAAAGTAACAATCTGACATATTTGCTAGATTGTGGAAAAATGTACTGGTAACAAAATTTTAATATGACCTCTAAGAGTTCCCTAATTCCATCAGATCAGTTTGGAATCGAGAAATCACACTACCCAGGACCCACACCCAGGAGCTCTGCAACGATAAGTCATGATTAATTAATATACACAGGGAAAGTAATATTAAAAGCACAATTATAACTAAAATAAATCACATATCTTCTTACTGACCTTTGGGAAACAGAACACAAACAAATATTATAACACAGATTTAAACAAAATGATTAAGTTGGGTAGGTATTACCCAATCAATATTCAATATATCAATATATTATCAAATCAATATTATCACACAGATTTAAACAAAATGATTAAGTTGGGTAGGTTGGCTAGGCACGATAAGGTAATATGCAAAAAAAAAATAGGGAAACCTGATCTACCACGAATAAAACAAACAGGTTCAATCGATACTAAAATAGCTAAATGCGCAAAAATAGTGTAATGATTTCTTGGCTGAAAGCGTGCTCTATAATAATAATAATAATAATAATAATCGAAAGGGTTTTACTACAAACAAATACTTCCTTCGATCTTCTGCCGGTGTTCACATCACACAGCAACTAGTCCTCGCCGGTGCTGCACATTTCTCGATCACTTCGATCACTTAGCTTCACAATTTTCTTCCAAATCTTCTTTCCATGATACGCGACAACAAAACAGATGCGACGCCATTTCCAAACAAACAACCGAACTCCGAAGTCCGAACGAAAAATCACATGACATGTCTGGCCAATGAGAAGGCTTGACGATACCCTGCGCTATCTAGCGACAGAGTAGGAAACCTCTAACAGCTCCCTAGCGGCAGCTATGGGACTGACAGGCCCTGGGTCTCGGCTGCACAGCGTCTTTAAATGCTCTTGAAACCATGAACACCATTGGTTAACCAAATCGCCGTAAACCAGCTAATAGCTCGGTAGCGTCATAGTTTTCATACGATGAGACACTGACATGAATTTCGAGGTATGCGCCGTCGATTCGTGGCACCGGCAGGCGAGTATTGAATCGTTTAGCATAGGTACGGGTAGCGCATAATATCGGGGGCTGGGAGTGAATATCTGGCCATACAGATAAAGCGCTCGATTCGGGCGCGAATGATCGTGTGTTCGGTTCCCCATATGTATTTTTTTTTTTGTTTTTCCCAAAGTTGATTTTACGGTTTAAAACAACATATTTACAGCGTCCGTTACTGGGGATTTACATTATTAACTTAAATTATCGACATTTCTTTGTGTTTCTACAAACTCTATTGTGCGTTGTCGGGCGTGTTATCACAATTTTTACTACTCCGAACTCATTACAGTAAGACTTATTACAGTTACGTTATCGATGGCTGTACCCGTGGTAATTTTTTCAAGCCGCCTCCGGACAAAATATTGTCCAAAAAGCCTATCTAAAATCCGTAAACTGCAACCCACTTTTGATTCAATTCTTGCCACCGGCGGGTATACTTTATAGTTTTACTATCACTATAATCTTCCATTTTCATTTTCCCAATTCCACCTCCCCATTGGTTAGAATTAAATACACATCAGGTTTGTTTCATATGTGGCGCTGATGTGGATGAATTCCCATCAAATAACCGATGACATCAAGACCCCAAGGTTAACAGTATATAGCTTTAGCAAGACACGTGCTGGCCAAGTGTGAACAGTGCTCACTCGGTGGGCGACAGGGCTTGGCTTAAAATTCCGGGCATGTCAATTGATTTTAAACTGCAAAATTAACTGGACAACTTCACTCATTTTATTGCTACCGTCCTTTCACATGAATTTCTTTTCGTTGGTCATCTCTATGTCATTTGGTTGGTGATGTATGGACTTGACCGTGCGTTGTCGATTCGTCGATTTGGCAATATGTTGAAGAACATCTCCGGACAAATTCACCTTCACCTTAATATCAAACTTCAGTGGGGTACACAGATGGGGCGTGGAGGGTGGCAAGTAAGGGTGGGGGGGGGGGGCTCATCAGTGAACAGTGATATTTGTAGCACTTGCATGTAATCCAGTTAAATGCCGAACGGTTTAGCGTGTTGGAAACGCCGGTTCTATGAGAACACCAAAGTAAAGCAACATTGCGCTGGGTCTGGTATTAGATGGGTCACCGTCTTACTCATAGCAATCTCTGTATACCCTAAATGATTCGAAGAGCGTCATTATGCCTCATGGCAGATTTTTTTTCAATTGTAGGGGTTGGTAGGTGGCTTCGCTTACAAAATAATTGAAATTCCCTAACCAAAAACGAAACGAGTTCGCTTCAAAAAAGCTTGACGTCTTTCCCAACTGCACAAACGAACCCATTCAAAACATTCAGCTTAAAAAGGATTTGAAAAAAAACAAGACGTCTACCCCACCCCCCTTTCCCCCCACCGTCGTCGTCGTGGGTGGATGAAGCCAAGCAAACAATTAGTATGTTGTATATTTTCTTTACAAAAGTGTACGACGATTATATCGCCACCAATTCTATACATGTTTAATACTTTTACTGGAGGTAGATGTTGAGGTAGATGTTGTTGCTGTAGGTAGAGCTTTTCTTTTAGCTGTTAGCTTTTATGACTCTCATAAACGGACTCTAAGACTAGCATGTGTTTCATATATTGCGAACGGACGTACGCAACACTATTACTGGAGGTATAGTTGAAGATGTTATCACGGTTTTCACAGAACGCTCGTGTACACGCTAAAATTGAGAGTGATAGTACTTGGAGTGGGGAACTATTAACATGTTAGGTGAAGCCAACATAGTAGGTGTTTGGCAAATATAAAAAACAGCTTTACTCCTTCGACCACAGCTAGCCGGGATACGCCACTTGCTCCGCGCTGTGTGTATCCTATGCAACGTTAAAGTATAGGCCACCAGATGTCATCTTCAGTCAGATTAACTCTTTAATCATTATTATGCCGTTATGTATTGCTATTTCAAAAATTAAATATATACTAGTCCATTCTAAAAAAGACAAGTGAATTCTAGAAGTAGCTAAATAATCCCCTTGTGTGTTGGTCACTCAGACGTATAGGCAAATAGAAGACTGTGTTGTGCACTGGTCTCATAAACTTACTCTAAGACTAACATGTGCGACAGCCACCCACGACGACGACGGTGGGGGGAATGGGGGGTGGGGTAGATGTATTGTTTTTATTTCAAATCCTTTTTAAGCTGAATGTTTTGAATGGGTTCGTTTGTGCAGTTGGGAAAGACGTCAAGCTTGTTTTGAAGCGAACTCTTTTCGTTTTTGGTTAGGGAATATGGTGGATACGGCGGAATGAAATGGTTGATTGATATTTGTGCTTGCGATACCTGTGCTCGCAGCAGCCCTACCAGCCCTTCTATACCAGCCGCGATAGTGCGATACCAGCCCTTTCTATATATCCGCGCCCTCGGTAATTAAAAATTCTCCGAGTTTCTGGCAAACTGAGGCACATCGTACTCTTTTGCCGGCCTCATTTGCTTGTATGAAAAAATCGTATGATACTCAGTGGTTGGGTAATATTGCGAAGTATCTAATTTTTTTTCCTTTGACCGCGTTTTGTTGTGAGCCGGATGTACCTTTATGCGGATGCATATAAACTCAATTCGGGTGGTATCTTGCATAGGTCCTGCCAACAATTCCGATACGTATAACTCGTAAGACATTCGCTTCATATATATTATGTTTCTTATAATGTTGTATGATATTTCTCCAGTCTCTGATAGAGGTATATAGGTCGGTACCTATAGTGTTATTTTTTACTTCTACTTCTGACACATTCTAGAAAATGGGGCATTGATGTTCCAATCAAAAGCTCTGCACGAAAAAAAAATGTTCTTGCCGTATTTCTCATTCTGCATTTTGCTTTTTATTTGAATTTGAATCGTTGAAACTCAGCAGTTTTTTAGGGAAGGATATTTTTTGGCCGTTTGGCCATTCCTTTAAGTTGCTACGTAGCAATCAATGATCGAATCGAACCCACTTGAAATTAGACTTGCTGCCTTGTCTTCTTCGGTATATTCAAAATTGATTAAGAGACGCTTGAAATTACCGTGATAGTATTGCTGCAAGGCTGAGAGTGAGACAGTTTTATACTTTTATTGTAGTTCAATATTATTGCTCTCGACCCATGGCTTGAAACGTGCACGTTTCTCAGATTGAGATTTCTAAATCATAAATATGGAACCGCATTGAATTGAAACATTGTGAAATGAGCTCATGCGTCTCTGCAGCCATGTGCTGCGAAATGTGGTGGGTTATTGTCGCTGTCATTGTTGGTGCCATCAATGCCGGATTTACTGTTCAGGGGGCCCTGTGCAACTTCGTGTTCACTGGGGCCCTTACATACATATACTTATTTGAAGGGCGGGGGGTGGGGGGGGGGGAGGGGGGGGGGATTTGATTATTTCAAGCCTTTGAGACAGCAGAAAGGGTGTCAAAAGGTCCCTAAATGGGGGGTTTTGGGGCTCAGCCCCAAACGAAATTTTGCGATCAAGGTTACTTTTTCAGTAAATCTATGCGTTTCAGGTAATACAGGAGACTGGAGCATCATAATGAGCTTCAATTTTAAAGGCCTAATTGATGAGCGTAGCGAGCGAAGCGAGCGGGGCGAAATCTTCAATTTAACTACCCCAAAAAAAGTCACTTGTGTATTCTCTTTTAATCTTATTTAAATTACGAAAGCTCGTAATTGGCTATTCATTTTATTATTATGTACACAAATTAGCCTCCCAAAAGTGTTGTCCATTCCGGGATTTGAACCCCGGTTCAAATCCCGGAATGGACAACACTTTTGGGAGGCTAATTTGTGTACATAATAATCACTTGTGTATGTTTTTTTTGTGTTTGTGGCGCTATACAGACCAAACGCGTGAACCGATTTAGATGAAAATTTCAGAGGACCTACTTTTATTCTCAACTTAGACCACGTACGTTTTTGAAAAAGATCGGTTCAGAACATTTTTAATAAATAAATTTTTACGAAATTTTTCGATTTATTCAAAATTTTGAATCTGTGTAAAACTCAAAGTTCTTCACATATCTTCACCAAAGCTTGTAAACATGACGACCTTATACATATTTATTATGCTTAAAAATCTGAGAACGGTATGACTTGCCAATTGGTTTTTATTAGCATTTTTGTAGTGATTATTCTTGATATTCGGTACGTTTTCAGGACTGAATCAATTTCCTTCGTTACCTTGGTGACCAAGCTTTGTGGACTTTAAGTTTGTCCAAGGCAATGATTTGACAGATATAACAGAAATAAGGCATTTTTATTTATGGAAATAACTCAAGTAAATCCGCGGTATAAATATCTCTAATATAATAAGAACCCTCGGGCGTAATTTACATCAAAGTATATATGTTCAAATTACTCAATTAACTCAAAATAAGCATATTTTGGCTATCTGACAGCCCTAGAGAGAAACAAAGGAAGATCACAATCGTCAAAATATTCGAGTGATCAGAGTTTTCGAGAAAGCTATATGGTCCATGGCTTGGTGCTCCATGGTTTTCGCATGTCTTCTGCTTCCACCTTTTTATACTCTATATGCAAACCGCTTCGTACGCTCATCTTCAACGCAACACAAATTTCGTTCGCGAAGCCCTAGTATTTAATAAGGAAAGCGAGCGAAGCGAAATCTTTAACTTCACCAGCTCCAAAAAAGTCGCAATGTGAGTGATTGTTTGCATTTTGTTTGTGAGCGCTCATATTATACAGTCCAAACTTTTGGACTAATTTTGGTCCGATTTTGATTAAATTTTCATGGCGTCTACCATTGTTCTCAGCTTAGTTCTCATGCGTTTTTTCTAGAAAACTTCCATTCCACTATTCTTCAATTCACCCATTTGAGCACATATCAGAATTTGGATAAACTTTCACCAATGTCTCTAGCGGATTTTATTATGATGTACACAAATTAGCCTCCCATCTCCCGTCATTAAGAGCAAAAATATGAACTGCAATAAAAGCATAAAACTGTCTGAGCGACAATGAGTACCATCATGAATCAATGAGCCTCCCATCATTAGCCGGATCTCTGGCGGAAGTGGGGCTTGCCACCAGGTATCAATCCAACGAGGTACCTGTTTTAACCCTTTTGCCCAAAAATATCATGTTGGGCGAAAGCAGCAGATTGAAATGAAAATAAAGATTTAAAAAAATCGTACGTCGTTTCGGTAACCCAGCGTTCCAGCGAATCTAGTAATGTTCGCTGTTTTACCCATGGGAACTTATAACCAAATTCTCAGGGGCCCCTGAAATTCCGGGGCCCTGTGTAAGTGCACCGCCCCCACATGACTAAGTCCTGCTCTGGGTGCCATTGTCGCTGCCATTGTTGGGAGTCATTATCGCTCAGACAGTTTTATGCTTTTATTGCAGTTCATATTTTTGCTCTTTAGCCACATTTTTCTGATGTTCACTTTAAGTATTCGAAATTGTATAAATGAAACCCAATTGGATAGAAACAGAGGTCATGGGCTCATGGTTCGTCCATTGTGTGCGTGAATGTGCTGGTAAGTAACGCGGTCGGCCCATGCTTTTGCTGGCTGGAGCGACTCTCCTGCCGCGCGGGGAGGGGGGGATCGCGCACACAGCAGGTCGGGAAAATCGAAAAACTATGCTACGAAGTTCTCGTTTTTGGACTTCTGTATCTGCAGTATTTTTAGCAATGATTTAAGCTGCCATTATATATTAATTTCTATTAATTTGACTAATTTTTGATAACGGTAGGTTTAGTGAAGTAATGTGTAGTGAACTTTTATTTGATTTTTGGCCACACTTGGTTCGAAATCGACCAGATCTGATACCAAAATGGCAATTTTTAAGACTTATATTAATACTGCTGATAATGACGAACATTTCTAGGGCAGTTAGAAGTATATAGCTTTAAAACTCAATAAGTTATTGATGAGCGTAGCGAGCGGAGCGAAATCTTCAATTTCACTACCCCCCAAAAAAAGTCACTTGTGTCTGTTTTTTTGTTCTTTTTTGTATGTGTTTGCGCGCGCTCTACAGACTAAACGCCTGAACCGATTTAGATGAAAATTTCAGAGGACCTACTTTTGTTCTGAACTTAGATCCTCCAAGTTTTTGGAAAAGATCGGTTCAAATTTGTTTTAATAAATCAATTTTTACGGAATTTTTCGATTTTTTCAAAATTTTGAATCTCTGTAAATGTCAAAGTTCTTTACATATCTTCACCAAAACTTGTTAACATATCGACATTATACATATTTATTATGCCTGAAAATCTGAGGTCGGTAGGACTTTCCGATTGGTTTTTATTCGCATTTTTGCAGTGTTTTTTCGTGGTTTGGTGCCTGATTCAATAATAGTTCGGAATCCTTCGTTTCCTATAGGTTACCAGCAATGTTGATTTCAGTGCGGGCCAAGGCATAAATTTGACAGTTATCAGAAGTTTAGTCAATTTCGTTTATGGAAGTAACTGAAAGTAAATCCGCGTCAGAAATTTATCACCAATCTAATAAGAACCCCCGGGCATAAGTTATGTATTACGTATTTACGGTATCATTACTCAATGAGTTTTTCTGCATTTCTGAAAATCTGCATTTTTCGCTATCTGACAGCTTGGAGAGAAACAAAGGAACGCAGAAACAGTCTACATTTCCAAGTGATCAGAATTTTTGAGTAGGCAATGGTCAGACTTGGTGCTCCATGGTTTTCATAGGCATTCTGCCTGCATACCTTTTCATCAGCTATACAAAAACCGCTACCTACGCTCATCTTCAACGCAAATTTGCGTTCGCGAAGCCCTAGTTCAACTTTTAAGTTTTTCATTATTCTGCCAAAAAAATCGACTCCTTGTCTTTGGGGGGTTGTTCCGATGAAAACATTTTGTCCTATTTTATATCAGGGGTAGGTCATACTGCTGGGGACGTATGGTCCAAATTTCAGCTCTATATACCTCCGAGTAAGCTAACTTTCTTATTTGACGAGATAGCTCGTCGATAATCTTGGGTTAGTAGGCAAACCGTGCTACATTCGTGATCAGAAAATTATTTGAATAACCTGAAACTTTTTAAATTTATTTATTCAATTCAATTCAATTCAATTCGTTTTGTTGCCCATTATCAATTGAT
Organism: Nemoura dubitans; assembly: GCA_921293005.1. NCBI lineage: Eukaryota > Metazoa > Arthropoda > Insecta > Plecoptera > Nemouridae > Nemoura > Nemoura dubitans. The sequence continues at coordinate 46,968,510 of OV121074.1, read as the reverse complement.
GATTTGGAGACAGGTAGACAGGTAATATCTAAGACTAGATAATAGCTATGTAAGTAAATGTAAGTATAAGTTTCAGTTTTTAACAACTTTGAATAGAATAGAAAGTAAACTGTAATTAGTAGAGTGGGAACAGCATTGGATTAAAGAAATAAGTGTCTAAATAAGGTAAATATATCTAAAATGTAATAAAGTACCTATAGATGTTAAACAATTAATGTTTGAATAACTAATTAATAAGATAATAAAGGTATGACTAATAGTATATATTATGTATAAGCAAATACCGTAATATATAAGCTTCGCTAATATATAAGCTTCGCTTATATATTCCGGTATTTGTATAAGTTTCAGTATCAAGTTATCTAGGAACTAATACCTATGTAACTTAAATTCATCACATGAGTAGCACTCACCCGCGATAAGCAGGGACTTTCGCTTGGTTTTAAAAGAAGTGTCACTATAGAGGATTTTAGTTCATGGGGTAGAAGGTTAAATAATAGGAGCCCCGAAGTTTTGACTTGAGTTTTTAGCTGACTTAAGCTGTGTTTACACGGTTCAATGTTTCGTTCAATGCATTGAATTCAAGGTTGAATTCAATGCATTGAACCGTGTTAACAAAAATTGAATTCAATGTATCATTGAACGAAAGCTTGAATTCTAGGTTTCATTCAATGTTTTCTCATTTCGGACGTGTTCTAAATATCGTTCAATTTTCCTTTCAATAGAAGGAAGGGTATGTTACTGCCTTCTAGAAACAAAGATTTTGGAAGGCTGTGCCACCATTTTCAATGTTTCGTTCAATGCATTGAACTCAATGCATTGATCGAACGAATCATTGAACCGTGTACACACAGCTTAAGGGCTAGAGTTTCTCTTTGAACATCGAAGTCCCTTTTATTTCTTGTGCAGTGGTTGTGATTAGGTATGAATAGGAAATAGGTCAGAATTTACTTTATGAAAGTTATAAGTTAAAAGATGTATAAGCTGGGAAAGGTCATTATGTGTAGTCTGACAAATAGTGTACGACATATGTTTCGTTCGACCTTAAATTTAAAATGACTCTGGCAGCTCTTTTTTACATAGAAAATATTTACATAGAAAAAAGTAGGCATCATGTAAATTTCATCGCAATCGAGGCAGGCGTTTGGTCTGTAGGTAGAGCGCACGCAAACACACATACAACAAACAAACAAACAAACAAACACAAGTAATTTTTTAGCAGTACCTACCTACCTATTGAAATTGATGATTTCGCTTCGCTCATCAATAGCTTTTAATTCCAATATAATTAGATGTCATCAAAGGTTTGCTGTATAGATACGAAACGTTTCACGGAAATCACATTTTCCTATCCGAATGTGGTACATGCCCAAAAAAGCATCACTAAATCACTCCTTCCAACGCAGATATCACATTTCCTATCCGAATGTGGTACATGCCCAAAAAAGCATCACAAAAGCACTCCTTCCAACCAGAAATCACATTTCTTATCCGAATGTGGTACCTGCCAAAAAGCATCTCAAAAGCACTCCTTCCAACCAGAAATCACATTTCTTATCCGAATGTGGTACATGCCAAAAAGCATCACAAAAGCACTCCTTCCAACCAGAAATCACATTTCTTATCCGAATGTGGTAGTACAATATGCCAAAAAAGCATCGCAAAAGCACTCCTTCCAACCAGAAATCACATTTCTTATCCGAATGTGGTACATGCCAAAAAGCATCACAAAAGCACTCCTTCCTAACAGAAATCACATTTCTTATCCGAATGTGGTAGTACAATATGCCAAAAAAGCATCGCAAAAGCACTCCTTCCAACCAGAAATCACATTTCTTATCCGAATGTGGTACCTGCCAAAAAGCATCTCAAAAGCACTCCTTCCAACCAGAATTCACATTTCTTATCCGAATGTGGTACATGCCAAAAAGCATCACAAAAGCACTCCTTCCAACCAGAAATCACATTTCTTATCCGAATGTGGTAGTACAATATGCCAAAAAAGCATCGCAAAAGCACTCCTTCCAACCAGAAATCACATTTCTTATCCGAATGTGGTACATGCCAAAAAGCATCACAAAAGCACTCCTTCCTAACAGAAATCACATTTCCTATCCGGATGTGGTACATTGCCGAAAAAGCATCACTAAAGCACTCCTTCCAACCAGAAAATCAGATGATTTCTTAATTCATCTTCCAACAAGAATCGAAAATAACAAGTGGATGACAATCGTGTGGAACTTTGCCCCTTCCAGCTCCAGCCCCATTTTGCAGCGACTTCTAAATTATAGGTACAACATTCAGTACATATAAAACACTAGCAGGTCGCCATAGTAATAAATAAAAAATGGTAAATGCCAAATAGTAACGAGATACTAATCGTCACTCTTATCGTAAAATACTTGGCCGCTCGCTCCACTGGCGATTGCAGCTCATTTGGTTTGCGTCACACAACGCGATTTCCAAGCTTTTTTCGTAGCGTTAAAAAACCCGACAATCGGCGTACAAACCAAGCCCGGCTGGCGTATCGGCTCACGCGTCGCTGATTTCGGTCGGTTTGCGCAGGCGCTAGTGCGGCCGATGTCCGCTGGGACCGCCACAGTAGCTGACATGACGACAGTGGCGGAACGAGGACACGGGTGCTCGGCATCTGCCGGTAGCCGATTAAAAAATCTGCAATCACTTGAATCTGAAAATTCGATGCTTGAATCTTGAGAATCTGCGATTCTCTATTGGCGCAAAATGACCAGGACATGGACGCGCCTATAACTCCACTATTCATTCAAGTTCTCAATTTTTTGTGAGGCTGGCTGCTATTGGCTTGATCTCTCGTGGCTTGGGCTCTATTTGCACTGGATGCTATTGGCTGGATCTCTCGTGAAAAGTTCTCTATTGGGACGCTGTATGTCGCATTGTTTCTGGACAATCATCAATAAATGCTTTCATGATCTCACTGTGTGGCCATTTTAATGGCTGCATTGTTCGAAAACGAAATTATGTACAAATGCCAATATTCTTTTCATATTTATGGTGCGACCATTGCCCATCTAGGTAAGGTTGGTGTATACGCTGACATAGGTTCAATGCAATGCGGAACGGGGGAGAGCTAACACGATGGTCACAAAAAGTACCTTCATCGCCCCTGTGTTCTGCCCGTGACCGCAAAAGCAAATGTTGTGACAAGGCGGAGGCCTATTAGAGATCAGTGGACAAGGCATGGCAGCCATCGACAGCACGCATTGAATTTCTACCCGAGCACACAACCAGGGCCTTCTGGATGGAATTGTTCCCCATCGCTCTTATGGCTCCAAAGTTGCCAGAAGGCAGTGGGTATGGCAGAGTCTAAACCAAAGATACTATTATAAATAGGCTTCGCCTAAGATATGCGACTCCTGGCAGAGAATTGTCGAACTGTTTGAATCACACATGGTTGCAACATATGTACAGCAAGAACTGGCAACGCAGCATTCTGAGACCTAATCTGCGGGAATTTTAAATTGGGGTTTGGTACTATCCACTACCAGTTGCTGTGCCAAGTGACTAGATATGAACTTTTGAAGTAATATAAAAATCCGTCTATTTAGTATTAAATACTACGTTTTTTTATATTACTTCAAAAGTTCATATCAAGTCACTTGGCACAACAAATATTAAAAATGTACGTAAATGTAAAAATTTTCCAAACACCACTTTTCTTTACGATACGCTAGTATTTATTTGAACCATAGAATTTCATTTACAGTAAAAATAATTCACACACTGTAGCTCCAATAAATACAATGTAAATTGCTGACACAAAAACGTTTCCGAAGTGAAGGTGAGTCTCAGACTGGGGCGCTGTTACCGATGCCTGAAAACAAGTACACGAAACAAGTCCAAACACACCCGAGTTCCTTATCGAACATCATTTTCCAACAAAATACCTATTCTCCGACACTTTAGGGTGGCTGAATGGGTGATAACACAAAATTCTTCGGTATTTAAAAAAAATAACCGCAAACTTAGACAGTCATCGGCTAAGGACTTTGCAAGATCAGTGCAAACTTGTACAATGCTGCTGGCATAAACCTACGTTTTCGAACAACTATAGCCCCAAAATAAGTTCTCAAAAGTCCTACAAAAATGTTCAGCTTGCAACAAAATTGTACAGATAAATTGGCATCATAACTGGCTAGTAGGTACTTACTCGAGCAGGCAGCCACACAGCAGACTAGGCATGGCAAGGCATATCAGGGCACGACCGGCACGACGGTGTCCTCCACGTCATCTTCATCATCCAGGATCAAATCTGAAAAGTGAATACCAGGCATTTTAAATGTGGTCAGTAGCCAGTCAATCAGAATATGTTGAGTCGTTGAAAATGAACAAGGAGCCAAAGCAATTTCACTTTCGTGCCGAACCTACACTATTAGTGACTGAACAGGACATAACAACTCGTCTACATATGTGTTAAATCAAGGGAGATGCTCTCAGACAGATAAATAGAAAGTTATTGAACTGTACTCACTCAAGTTGAAGTAATTTTCGTCTTTTTCACCAATAACTGTAGCAGCGTCACCTCAATGTTTTGTATCCATGTTTGCTATTTTGCTGTTTAACCGTCTTGTCTAGCGCTCAATTTCTTACAAAGAATCTGATAGGCCCAGGTACACGAGGTCCCAAGGTCCCCGACCAATCAGGGGCATCGTAAGAAGTGTATTAGACGGGCAACGTTCACAGCCCTTATTTTCATCCCCACTTCTGAGACCTAGCGAAACGAGGCTGGGGAAGTGAGGGGAAATATTTCTGCACTATTCCCTATGCTTGTTTCAGGCCCTTGGTCTAAACTAAAAGACCTACAAGCAAGCGTGCGATCATCTCGCCCAAATTTAAAGCTATCGAGATACTATACATTTTTGCCATACGAGCAAATCAGGGGCGTAGGCATTATTTTTTTAGTGGGGGGGTCAAAGGGGCTCGTAGCAAAAAAACTGGGGGTTTGGGGAGCAGCCCGAAAAAAATTTTGAGTTCAAGGTTTTCATTGGAGCAAATCTACGCGCGGTAAAATTGGGGCTTGAGAATGAATTGGTCAGAACTGCATATTTCATGGTTGATTTATTGTTCAAGAAGGTAGCTTTTTTCATTTCTGTTAATTAAATAACGTTTATCTTACAATGAATGGCATTGACGCATTAATTTCTAAAGGCTTTACGCAACCTGGTAGACTGGCTTGGAAACACCCTGTGTGCTGTCCAAAATTAGGCCCGTTATTGCAAATTAGGCATAGCCATATACGAATCGGTGAGCAATTCTGCAAAGGTTTTTTAAAATCTTCAAAACTAATTTAGGTGTCATTCAGTTTACCACCAAATATACCATACCGTTTGCGCCGCAGGCGAGAATTTTACGGTTTCTAGGGTTTATAGAGCACAATATTTTGTGTGAAATGCATGCTTATAGCTAAGCCCGCTGGCTTCTCGGGTACCTACTTCTCGGTGCTTGGTTTCCTATACTGATTTGAAAGCAAAAAAAGTTACCTAAACTCCATTTCACGTCGAGAAGGAGAGTGGATTTGCATCTTCCTCGAGGACCCACTGCTGCTAGACACGAGCAAAGAGTTTCAAAACTCACAAGCCATGTCTTGAGCCGGACAAAAGACTCTATGGGCTGTTTTGGGACTCTTTACTATTTTCAATCGGCAGTTGGTCCTCGGGAAATATGAAAATTCACTTTCGTTCTTAACGTGAAATTGGAGTATAAACTCCAAACACAACAGAATATGAGCAGGAATGTCTATCAGCTGTCGGAAAAATTCAAGGGAAATGAGTTGTTGATCTCGAGTTTGGGCGCCTTTAGCCAGTGGCTTTAGTTTGAACCAGTACCAGATATTTTTTCGACTATCTTCGATCTCAATAAGTATTCCGCAAACAATAACAACTAGTGTGATGGCAGGACTCAATGTCTAGCAACCGAGCTATAGCCGATTTACTTTGCATTCAAGGTATTATGCTGATTCTCAACCAAATGCAGGACTTTCTACCGTGGTTATCAGAATAGGGAATACTAGTTTTAAGTTTCTCATGATAAAACTATATAATACCACACCATAATAAATACTAAATATAAGTGAAATTTCTATCACGGGAACGATCCAGTGACGTGACCCCAGGGGGAGTACATTGACCCCCCCAGTGGGGGGGTCAAGCCAATGTGTGGGGGGGGGGGGTGATTTGACCCGCCACCCCCCCCCCCCTTCCTACGCCCCTGGAGCAAATCGTAACAAAACCATTTCAGAGGGCGCTGCAAGTTGCCGTTTAATAATCAGTTCTCGTATGAACACAATAATTAGCACAATCCCCTAGTTTGTTGATGTTGTTTTTTCTTTGTATGCGGCTTTTGAATTATCGTTGTTTATTTTTCCATTGTTATATTAAAGTTGATCAAATATTATAAATTATTACCCGGTATACACCCCGTCTTTTCTGCATCCACTGGGTGCGCTGGGAATTCACCTCGCCGCCGCTTGGCGATCTAAGGACCTTGCTGTAGCTTACACGAGCGTCAACTTGAAACTACTGAAATCCTGTTATCATCTTTACTCCGGTCTTATTGAACTCTTTTTTATTATACCTTCTAATATGATTAAAACCCATGTGTTTATCTCTCAACTATTTATTTTCATATATTTATCATCATAATTATGACATAGGTTCATGTTGTCATTTTTTGTTTGTTACCGAAATAGTATTTTGTCGTCCCGCCATTGAAATGTATTTTTATGAGTTGGTAGGACAAAATAGGGCAGTCCTTGCAGTGGCATCTATTCTCTCGGGCTAGACTCTATGTTACAATTAGTATCTTTGGTCTTGGCTGTATGATTTTTGCTACTTACAATGGAACCAGTCTTCCCCCAACTCTACGCCACTGGAAATAGCAAGCCACCGCCTTGTCGTCCTTGACTTCGGCGTTGTCTGTGAGCGCGATCCGCCGTCGACGCCGTCAGAACATCACCATGAGGACGTCGAGCAGGCTGCTGGCAGCGCTCGGTCTGGCGCTCGCCGTCGCGACAGGTACGTCCAACCAGGCGCTTAGCAGGCGCAGGCGCAACCGGGTGCAAACCAGGCGCAAACCGGGTGCAATTCAGGCGCAACCCAGGCGCAACCCAGGCGCAAACCAGGCGCAAGCAAGGTGCAAACCAGGCACAAATCAGGCACAAACCGGGTGCAAACCGGGTGCAAACCAGGCGTACACCATGCGCAAACCGGGTGCAAACCAGGTGCAAACTAGGCGCAAACCAGGCGCACACCATGCGCAAACCGGGTGCAAACCGGGTGAAAACAAGGTGCAAATCAGGCGCAAAACCTTAATGGGGGTTCGGGGAGGGTTTATTTGGCAAATGTCACCCCATGGGGTCTCGGTGAGCTGAGACATATAGATTATTTCGGCGGTAGTGGAGTGTTTGGGGGGTGGGTGGGAGGGGGGGGGGCACCACAATTTCCCTGCACATGGTGCTAAACTCTTGAGCTTTTAGCAAAACTTTGAGCAAACCTTCAGTTTTATAGCCTTCACCAACGGTTAATCTCAACTAAAGGGCAGAAGACTTGATTCCCAATAACTTATTGCCAAGTGTTTCGATCTTTAAAACTGAGAGTATATCAATTGGATTACCAATCAAATTCTTTCCGAATTCGAGCCAATGGTTGGACGATTCACATTCTAGGCTGAGCGAATTTTCCCGAGCGCCTGTCTCAGTTAGCATTCAGAAACTCGCCGCCCGTAGCGTGACCTAGACAATATGTAATCGCACCCAGGGGCAAGCGAAAAATGGGTGGTTGCGGTGAAGGGGTGTCCGCAGAGGGCAGTGACAGCTGTATACTTCAACAGACTGCGCTCGATGCAAACATACAAGCAACAGGCACTATGAACAACGATTATGCGTCATTATTGTTGACTTATCAATCAATTTGCAAAATAACTCAATCAATCGAAGCAATGATTGCAATCACTCGACCTGAGCGCCCCAGCCGGCCTCTTCGCGTTCGGAAACTTCCTCGGGGCACCGCGGTTACCGTCCGAAAACGCGACCCCGCCTGCTATCAGCGGGCGTCAGGAATTTTAAGCGCGAAACTCGTTATCGTTGTCGGCATTCAGAAGTATTAAAGCGAAGAGTATTCATTAGCAATGGTACTAGTAAGAGTAATAATAAGCTACAATATTACTGTATTGTAATTTACTATGGCTAACGCAATTTGTGTTGCGTTGAAGATGAGCGTAGCGGTTTGTATTTAGCGCATAAACAGATTGAGGCAAAAAGCCTATGAAAATCATGGAGCAGGAAGCCGGACCATTGCTTTCTCAAAAATTCAGATCACTTGAAAATGTACACGATTCTGACCTTTCTTTGTTTCTGTCCGAGCTGTAGGGTAGCGGATACATGCTCACTTTGAGATCATTCAGCAATGTGCATGTATATACATAGATGTTACTCATGCCCAAAGGTTTTAATTAGGTTGGAGATATATATCTGCTGCGGACTTATTTTTAAAAGCTTGCATGCACGAAATTGACAAAATTTATAATATCTGTCAAATCTTGAAATCAACTTCCAGTCAAAAATTCTGGTGTGATGTTTCCATTTGGTTTCGATGGTTTCTAAAGACAACAATCGAAATTGGGAAAATTTGAAAAAAATACGCACTTCTAAAAAAATTTCCGTACTTTACCAAACTTGCCCAATTGTCGAATATTGCTATTTTTTCTGCTTTGAAAGTGAAGGGTGTGGAGGATTTTCTTGAAAACGCAGGGGGTCTAAGTTGAGAACAAAAGTAGACTCCCTGAAAATTTAATCGCAATCGACGCAGGCGTTTAGCCTGTAGAGCGCGCGCAAACACACATACAAAAAAAAAAACACACACACACACACACACACAAGTGCTTTTTTTTAGCAGTAGTGAAATTGATGATTTCGCTTCGCTCGCTTTGTTCGCTACGCGCATCAATTAAACCGTTGTTTATGCAAATTTTGTGATATTTCTTTAATCCTGCCTTGTTGATGTACTCGTACTACATTAACATAAACAAATAAATAACGTGGGCTGGAAATTCCAAAGTTCAATATGTTTGCTTGTAACTATTTCGATCCTCATTGATGAGCGTAGCGAGCGAAGCGAAATCATCAATTTCACTACTGCTAAAAAAAACACTTGGTGTGTGTTTGTTTTTTTTTTTTGTTTTTTTTTTTTTTGTATGTGTGTTTGCGCGCGCTCTACAGGCCAAACGCCTGCTTCGAGTGGGATGAAATTTTCAGGGTGTCTACTTTTGTTCTCAACTTAGACCCCCTGCGTTTTTCAAGAAAATCCTCTACACCCTTCACTTTCAAAGCAGAAAAAAGAGCAAAATTCGACAATTGGGCAAGTTTGGAAAAGTACGGAAATTTATTTTTAAAGTGCGTATTTTTTTCAAATGTTCCCAATTTCGATTTGCCTTTAGAAACCATCGAAACCAAATCGAAACATCACACCAGATTTTTCCCAATAAAAACCAACCCAATAAAACCTAATAAAAACCCTTGGGCATGAGTTACATCTATGTATTTTCATGCACATTGCTCAATGATCTCAAAGTGCGCATATTTCCGCTACCCGACAGCTCGGACAGAAACAAAGAAAGGTCACAATCGTTTACATTTTAAAGTGATCAGAATCTTTGAGAAAGCAATCGTCCGTCTTGCTGCTCCATGATTTAGGCTTTTTGCCTCAATCTTTTTATGCGCTAAATACAAACCGCAACGCTCATCTTCAACGCAACACAAATTGCGTTCGCCCTAGTTACTAATTGATGAGCGTAGCGAGCGAAGCGAAATCATCAATTTCACTGCTGCTAAAAAAAAACACTTGGTGTGTGTTTGTTTTTGTTTGTTTTTGTTTTTGTTTTTTTTTTGTATGTGTGTTTGCGCGCGCTCTACAGGCCAAACGCCTGCTTCGAGTGGGATGAATATTTCAGGGTGTCTACTTTTGTTCTCAACTTAGACCCCCTGCGTTTTTCAAGAAAATCCTCCACACCCTTCACTTTCAAAGCAGAAAAAAGAGCAAAATTCGACAATTGGGCAAGTTCGGAAAAGTACGGAAATTTATTTAAAAGTGCGTATTTTTATCAAATGTTCCCAATTTCGATTTGCCTTTAGAAACCATCGAAACCAAATCGAAACATCACACCAGAGTTTTCCCAATAAAAACCAACCCAATAAAACCCAATAAAAACCCTTGGGCATGAGGTACATCTATGTATTAACATGCACAATGCTCAATGATCTCAAAATGAGCATATTTCCGCTACCCGACAGCTCGGACAGAAACAAAGAAAGGTCAGAATCGTTTACATTTTCAAGTGATCAGAATTTTTGAGAAAGCATTGGTTCGGCTTGCTGCTCCATGATTTGCATAGGCTTCTTGCCTTAATCTTTTTTTGCGCTATATACAAACCGCTACGCTCATCTTCAACGCAACACAAATTGCGTCCGCCCTAGTCTTAGACTCTTTGTGTTAATTTTGTTATATTATCTCAAATGCCCGCGCGCTCTCGCTTATGGTTTGAGCTAGTCACGTGATCAAGGCGCCCGCTGGAGCGAGTTTCCGTTAGCGTTGGTTACAGAGATCCGTTCCGAAACTTATCACAGTGACTGAGCTGGACCCTGCTGGCCGTTCCGTAACCTGCTGAAAGCCACTGAAGTTGACCAGAGGTTTCGGCCTCAGTCAATCCTACTGAGCTCAGTCAATTCAAATTTCAAGACGGCGGGCTACAAATCAAATCTGCCGAGTGATGTTTGCGAGGTTACTTTTAAATTGTTAGTCAGTAGAGAAGAAAAACAATGTATTTTTCAAGAAGCCAATTATTATATCATATTTTTCTTATACTAGGGCGAACGCAATTTGTGTTGCGTTGAAGATGAGCGTAGCGGTTTGTATTTTGCGCATTAAAAGATTGAGGCAAAAAGCCTAAATCATGGAGCAGCAAGCCGGACGATTGCTTTCTCAAAGATTCTGATCACTTGAAAATGTAAACGATTCTGGCCTTTCTTTGCTTCTGTCCGGGAGAAGGGTAGCGGAAATATGATCATTTTGAGGTCATAAAGCAATGTGCATGTTAATACATAGATGTAACTCATGCCCAAGGGTTTTTATTGGGTTTTATTGGGTTGGTTTTTATTGGAAAAAATCTGGTGTGATGTTTCGATTTGGTTTCGATGGTTTCTAAAGGCAAATCGAAATTGGGAACATTTGAAAAAAACACGCACTTTTAAATAAATTTCCGTACTTTTCCAAACATGCCCAATTGTCGAATTTTGCTCTTTTTTCTGCTTTGAAAGTGAAGAGTGTGGAGGATTTTCTTGAAAAACGCAGGGGGTCTAAGTTGAGAACAAAAGTAGACACCCTGAAAATTTCATCCCGCTCGGAGCAGGCGTTTGGCCTGTAGAGCGCGCGCAAACACACATACAAAAAAAAAAAAAAAACAAACACACACCAAGTGTTTTTTTTAGCAGTAGTGAAATTGATGATTTCGCTTCGCTCGCTTCGCTCGCTTCGCTTGCTACGCTCATCAATAATTTGGTTGTGTTATTGAAAAAAAACTTGGCTACTTGAGTGCTGATAACTAACGTAGGTACGTTGCAGCTAACAAATTTCAAACAAGCTGAGCTGAGATCGCGTATTGCGTTCCGATACTTGCTGAACGCTGTACTGAAAGCCTACTGGAGCTCAGTAAGCTCAGTAGGTTTCGGAAAAGGACCTCAACAGAAAGTCTTGCAGAATTGCCAGTGAAACATTTGAAATCTGACAAGCCGCTAACCTTCTAGCATGTTCAATGAACATGGTCAATTATATTTTTTTATTCGTTTATACCAGAAGGCCATACTAGTTCGGCAATAAAACCAGTTTGTCCCAATAGGCTACCATTAATCACCCATGCGGTTTGTGCAATCTCGGCAATCAATCTGAGAATGGCTCGTTCGTTTCTTGTCTGTATAACCAGCTGGCAACATGCTTTGTGTGGAGATGGCAGTGTGTGGAGATGGCAGTGTTTGGAGGTGGCAGTGTGTGGAGGTGGCAGTGTTTGGAGGTGGCAGTGTTTGGAGGTGGCAGTGTGTGGAGATGGTAGTGTGTGGAGGTGGCAGTGTTTGGAGGTGGCAGTGTGTGGAGGTGGCAGTGTGTGGAGGTGGCAGTGTGTGGAGGTGGCAGTGTGTGGAGGTGGCAGTGTGTGGAGGTGGCAGTGTTTGGAGGTGGCAGTGTTTGGAGGTGGCGATGTTTGGAGGTCGCAGTGTTTGGAGGTCGCAGTGTTTGGAGGTCGCAGTGTTTGGAGGTACCTGTGTTTGGAGGTGGCAGTGTTTGGAGGTGGCGATGTTTGGAGGTGGCAAGGCGTCAAGCACCGAGCATGTTACGCTAATTCTTATTTACAGGAGTGTTTGTTTGACTGCAAGAAAATGGAAAAATGGACATTACCCTCGAAATGAAAAGTTTTGCCCTGTCAATTGTCACTATACTCAGTAGGTACACATCTGGACTCGGAAATCCGCCTAGTAGACTTTCGGCTAAGTGCTTAGAAAGTTTTGCCTGAAAAGAGCATAGGCATGCCAGGTACCGACCACGTGGGTGAACACATGGATGAACTGGATGGCATGCTTAGGGGACCGAAATCTCGTTTTTAGGAACCAGTTTTGTTTTCTTATCGGCAGCTGCCTCGCTCCGTGAAATGAGAATAGACCCAAGCTGATATATCGGTGAAGTGTGGAGTTATGCGATAAGATTTCAGGCTAATCCAATTGCCTAAAATTAATAATTTTAAGCTAGCAGAGATTTCAAACAGTTTCCTACGTCTTCTCTGTACAAAATACGCGTTTATGTCATCACTTTTTCGGTACCTGCAAAAAAGTTGGTATCCGCAATGTGAATTAATTTAAATTGCATTGCTTTTGTTATATCACATTACCTCCGACCCGCCTGGACGAGGTATATAAAGCCACCGGAAAGGTATGGGTATAGGAAATAACCATTTTATTGATATCGAGATAACGGAAGCAATTAATAAAAATAAAACGAAATTGAGATATGGAAACATATTATGTTTTCTTTAATTGACGAGCGAAGAGAGCGGAACAAAATCTTCAATTTCACTACCCCCAAAAAAAGTCACTTGTGTATTTTTTTTTGCGCGCGCGCTCTTCAACCAAACGCCTAAACCAATTTAGATGAAAATTTCAGAGGACCTACCTTTGTTCTCAACTTAGACCCCCAGCGTTTTTGGAAAAGATCGGTTCAGAACTTATTTAATAAATACACCTTCACGAAATGTTTCGATTTTTTCAAATTTTTGAACTCTGTAAATGTGAAATTTGCTTACATATCTTTACCAAAACATAAAAACATGTCGACCTTGTAGATATTTATCATGCCTGAAAATCTTAGGTCGGTAGGACTTTCCGATTGGTTTTCATTTACATTTTTGGAGTTATTTCTTCGTGAATTCTGAAGCCTGATTCTGAGTCCGCTTTCCATCGTTTCCTTGGTTTCAAGCTTTGTTGATTTTAAGTCTGGCCAAGGCATAGTTTTTACAGATTTCAGAAGTTTTATAAATTTAGTGTTCGAAAGTAATTGAAGTAAATCCGCGCTAGAAATATATCTCCAATATAATAAGATCCTTCCGGCGCAATTTTTATCTGTGTATATATGTTAAAATTACTCAATTAGCTCTAAATAAGAATATTTTTGCTATCCGACAGCTCTAGAGAGTAACAAAGCAAGGTCACAATAGTCTAAATATTCGATTGATCAGAATTTTCGAGAAGGCAATGATCTGGCATGGGGCTCCATGGTTTTCATTGGCCTTCTGCCTCTACCTTTTTATCCGATAAATACAAGCCGCTACCTACGCTCATCTTCAACGCAACACAAATTGTGTTCGCGGAGCCCTAGTATTAAAAAAGTGGTGACATAGAAGTGGTTCCTTTCAAAGAGAGGATTCGAGAAGTTTTTTATTTACTCTTTGAACTGTAAAATTAAGTGTTGTATGCCAGTGGGGCTGTGTGGAATCGGATACAAAACTTGCCAGAGAACAAATTCGTTAGTTTTGCGAGGCCGGCACTGGTAATAAAACTGGTATATCAAAACTAGAATTTGACCGATCAATGAACATGACTTCCCCTGCCACCATGTGCTAATCCACGTGGTCGGTACCTGGCCTGTCTATGCTCTTTTCAAACAAACCTTTCTGAGACATAGCCGATAATCTAGGTACTAGACGGATTTCCGAGTCCAGAGGTGAATCTACTCACTAGTCATTGATTTTCGTGAGCATCCGGTGTCCACAGGTGATCAAGTTTGTCAAGATCTATGATGATTATGGTGCACAGGTAATAATGTGATGCACTATAGTGAATGCATGGAGCCACAAGTATCCATGCAATCCACAATATTTTTAAAATAACTAGGGCTTAGTCAACACAGTTTGTGTTGCGTTGAAGATGAGCGCAGCGGTTTATACTGCGGATAAAAAGATGATGGCAGAAGGCATATGAAAACCACATGGAGCATCAAGCCAGACCATTGCCTTCTCGAAAAATCTGGTCACTTCTCAATTTAGACGATTTTTACCTTCATTTGTTTCTTTCTGATCGTTTAGACTGCGAAAATATGCTAATTTTAAGCTCATTGAGCAATGTGAACGTAAATATACTTAAGACGTATCTTATTTTGTCCGAAGGTTTTTATTTGGTAGGAGATATAATATTTCTGACTCGAATTTACCTTCAGTGACTTCCATAAAAGAAATTGACAAAATTTCTGATATCTGTCAAAAACTATGCCAGATGCCTTGGACAAACTTGATGTCAACAACGCTTGTTGTGGGTAACTTAGGAAACGAAGGAAACAGGAATCCCATTAACTTATGGCTTCAAATCACGAAAAAAACACTCCAAAAATAAAAATAAAAACCAATCGGAAAGTCCTACCGATCCCAGATTTTCAGGCATATTAAATATGTATATGGTCTACATGCTTATACGTTTTGGTGAAGATATGTAAAGTACTTTGAAATTTACAGAGATTAATTTTAAAATTTGTAACCTCAAGTAGTAAGTGTGACCGTGGACTATAGTACCTAATCGCCGTGATATCTATTTTGTAGGTCGGCGAGCACTGGTAATACTGCTACTTATGGTATTACATTTGTTATGGCAATTCCAGCTTAAGAATATTTGATTATTGACTTCGAAGTACTTTTTTCGAAGCGATTTTGTCAAAAATTTCATCCATGGGTAAAAGATTTATAGAGAATGTGAACCTTTCAGCCAATAAATTAAGGGGTTCTTGCGATTCTTCGCAATTGGTCCAATTTCCATGTGAAATTTAATTAGGATAAACGGTTTTATTTTATTATACTATTAGAAACTATCAGATACTGGGAGTGGGACACTGGTCCCGCGGTTCTTGCAACAACAAAAACGGTGTCGGGAAAAATTCCGGTCATTGCTCAAATCTCGAGCGCCGAGATGCAGCTTCTACATGGAGAACATATTTGGTTTAACATGTACTTTTCTGCCATATTTGGCTTGTATTTTTACTTCCATTGAATTTATTTTCATTTTTCGAACCTTTCGAATCATTTCAGGGTTGTGAAATCATTCATAAAATATTGTGGCCAGTCATTTGTGCGTATAATCGTAAGTAGGTATTATGTAGGAACAGGGGCGAAGCGTGGGTATATTTACGGGGGAGACATACATAATATTACGTACATTTGGCAGTGGCACGTGCGTAGGGGTACCATTATCTCTCTGGAGCACGGTAAATGAAATTAATATCAGTCTTAGTGACTTTAAAAAATTTGTATAGAAGTTCGATCATACGGTCTATTCATTCAGTTCATGCTGGCTGGAAATATGAACCTTATTGTTACTAAATTACCTAATATTTAGGACGAAATAAGCTGCATGTGCTGTGTGCTAATCGCTTTCATCGCTGGGTAAGCGCCTTATACCATGGGTATGCGCTACTACTAAAACTGAAAAATATCCCGCGCCACGGAGCGCGCTTGTGCTACGGAGACGCGGTTGCCGAAGCACATATTTTCAGGACGGCACGGAGTCACAGAGCCGAGACGCGTCTCATACGCAGCGATTTTATTGCAGCGGTGACTCGGAAGTCAAGCATCGGGCGGCGGGCGGCGGGGTCCAGTGTATAAGCTTCGATCACTGCTCCGGTGTATAAGACCCTATGCGAGGAGACAAGTCTTCGGTCTGTTTCTCGCTCGGTGCTCGAATAGTAAATCGCTCGTAGCTCTTCGGTTGCGCTCGCGTTACAGCCGAGCTTGGCGCGCGAGTGTGAATGCATATGCAGCTCGCACCGAGCTCGTTCAAGCCACTCGCTAAATAAACTTAAAAGATCCGTAAAAAAAAACTTCATCACGTAATTTTTAGGGTAAACACTGTCTCATTGTCTCATAGGACGCTTCGCCCTTGTGTAGGAATAGGTTTCAACGCCTTTGCCTGAATCAAGTTGGTACCTATACTACTTGTGATTGACTCAAACATCAAATCTCGGGCCAGGCATTTCATGTAAAATACGTGAATACACTAAATACGTAAACGATGTTCTGCCATTTAATTAGTTTACACTTTGATATGCATCATTACTTGTCCGAAAAGTGATTTTCTTGAATGTCGAGATCGTTTTGAGTGTTTTGAATGTTTATAGCTGCTTGATTACAATGGTAATAGCGGTAACAAATCTGACTTATGATGTCACAACGTAGGCACTCTGTCAAATGCTGTTTTTACTTCTTGGTAAAAAGCCAAAACAATATTTTTTTTTTTTTGGAAAGGAAATATGCCGTAAATAAATCAGCAAAAAGATCTCGAGATATAGCGAGACAAAATAATAATAATAATAATAATAATAATAATATCTTTATTTGTGAGACAAAATGGCGAGGTTCACAATAATCAAAAACACAAAACAAATGGTAAAAAATGCAATGTATGATGACCTATGATCTTCCACCTAACCAGCAAATTAAAAGTAAAAGCCTATTAATAAAATTGAAACATATTATTTAACAGCTATTATGTAGGTAATAGTATAAAATTAAATCTGAGTGTGATAATCTTTTAAAGAAACTTGTGCCTTCTGCAATTCCAACAAAAAAGTCTTACTTGTTTTTTGAAATTCTATAAAATTGTGATTTTTTATCAAATTCGGTAGTTTATTCCAAAGTATTGGACCTATAACAAAAAATGAGTTCCCTCGGAGGGTCGATGAATGTATAGGCACAGTAATTAAGTTATTTCTTTCATTTTTAGAGGGATGGAGTTTATCATATAAATATTGGGGAGCTTTTGTGTCTAGTATTTTATGAATTTAACAAAGCATATGTAAATATCTTCTGTTTTTCATGTTGAGCATATTGTTTTCGTTCATTTTTTCTGAAACTGACCCGTATTTTTTGACATTATATGCGAATCTGATGCAAGTGTTCTGTATTTTCTGTATTTTCTTTTCTTGAGTTTTGTTGACATTTAAATACACTACATCGCAGTAATCAAATAACGAAATAATTAGTGATGAAGTAAGCTTTTCCTTTACATTTTCAGTTAACATGTTCTTGTATTTGTAAATATATTTAGTATTGAATATGCTTTGGTGCACTGTTTTTGAACATGATTTTCCCAAGTTAGTGATGAGTCGATTATAAGGCCTAAATTTCTTGTCGAAAATTCAAAAGTTGTAATTTTTCCGTTGACTTCAATTTTCGGAGTTTCTTGTATTTTCTTGATTATTTTGTTGGTTGAGACAGGAATTAACACAGATTTTGAATCATTTAAAAGCAAACAGTTTTTATTTGACCAGTCGTGAACTCGTGATACGTCTTCACTTAATTTACAAGTAACGGCAGAGAGTTGCTCTAAGGAACCAGATATATAAAGTTGTGTATCATCTGCGTATTGATGGTATTTTGCATTCTTGAGTACTTTTGATATATCGATTACGTATATGTTGAAAAGGAGAGGACCCAACACAGTTCCTTGAGGCACACCTGGCCCACATTTTTTCATGATATTTTCAGATTTTTCTACATTGGGTCCCATGTTCACACATTGGTTTCTGTCCGAAAGGTATGCTTCAAAGAATTTAACTGTTTTGTCATCCATGCCAATTGTCTTGAGTTTTTCTACTAGGATTGAGTGATTAACCATGTCAAAAGCTTTACTATAGTCGAGTAAATTAAGAATGGTAACCTTTCCTTGATCCATGGCACACGTAATATCATCAACAACATCTATTAGGGCAGTTGTAGTACTTCTTTTTTTCCGAAAACCAGATTGGAAATCGGAAAATAAACAGTTTTTTTCTAAAAAATTGTTCAGTTGTTCAGCAACAATTTTTTCTAAAACCTTGGATATCGCTGGGAGAATGCTTATCGGTCGAAGATCTTTGAAAGATTTAGGATCTGTATTTTTGGGGATAGGAATTATTATCGCATTTTTCCACATTGAAGGAAATGTAGATGTCTTCAGTGCATAATTTATGATGTGTTGAATGGCAGGTAAAAGTTTATTTAGCCCCATTTTGATGATTTCAATGCTCAGACCATCAACACCAATAGCTCGACTCTTTATGTCTCTAATTTTCTTTGTTATTGTCCAAGTACTTGCTTCAGAAAATGAGAACTTTGTGATATTTGCTCTACAATTTTTTAATTCTTCCATGTATTTTTCTATGTTGATAATCTCTTCTTTTGTCCGAGAAACTTCTAAACATGTAATTAAATACTTTTTGTAGTCAGTCGAATTTTTCAAATTATCTGGAATGATAGTTCGTATTTCTCTTGACTTTATGTCACACGATGACAATCCATTCCACAAATCTTTGCTATCTTTGCTATAATTCACTTTTTCGCAGATGAACTGGCACATTGATGTTCTCATTTCCTTCCTGACAACAGTTTTTTGCTTTTTGTATTTTATCCAACAAACTGGGTCTTTGTTCTTTGTATGTTTTTGTTTGGTTTTATTTCTTTCTTTCTGTAATTTTCTTATATCATCGGTAATCCATGGAATCTTCCTTCTGTTGAACCGACGCGTTTTTAATGGGGCATGCATATCTAGAACTGCTAGTAAATTTATATTAAAAAATTCCACCTTTTCATCTATACTTGCTAGATCTTGCATGTTATGCCACGGTACCATTTCAAGGTCATTTTCGAATGCTTCTTTGTTGATTTTTGAGAGGGAGCGATATGTTTTAAATATTGGTGTTTCTCTTTTAAACTCTATATCATAGATAATGTATATTAAATTGTGATCTGTATTTCCTGGAGGTGGTAAATTGCCATGATCTTTAACATTATCAAAGTTATTAACAATTATGAGATCAATCAGAGTGCTAGATAAATTCGTTATTCTAGTCGGCTCTGTTACAACTTGTACCAGTCCAAGTGACTCCAAATTTGCTTCAAATAGTTCTTTCCGATTTGCTCCCAAGCAACCTTCTGATGTTAACATGTTGATGTTGAAGTCCCCTAAGCAAATTACGTCTTTCTGACCGAGAAGAGTTTCTTTCACTGTACCATCCCATTCTTCAAACTCTGTCCACGCTAAGTTTGGTGGACAATATACTACTCCTACAGTCAACTTTTTTTGCCCTGGGACCTCTATCCATAACTGTTCGATCATCTTACATTCTGGCAATTTTATTATTCTATTTCGAAGACATTGTCTGATATAAAAAGCCACTCCACCTCCGCGTTGCTTCATATTCCCTTCTTTAGCTTTTTTAGCATTCACTTTGGTGTAATTGTTATCTTGAATTTCTCGTAAATGTCTTGTTTTTTTTGCTTTAGTTTGCCTATCTTTTCTAATCAAGATGTACCCTTCTATTTGTAAATTCTTAGATTCAATTTTGGGATTCAGCCAGGTTTCAGAAATGGCCATAATATCGTACTCGTGGACAAGCTCTCTGAGTTCTTGGAAGTTTTTCATGAGAGAACGAATATTGATATGACCAATTTTGATCTTATGTCACAATTTGTTACGATTACATTTTTTGTGCAACCTACTTGACCTTCGAATACTGGTAGGACTAGTGGTGATAGTAGCAGTTTTACTGGCAGTTTGCTTCGAAGTACGTTGCATCTTTACATTTTCACTCGGTTCTACGATTTTACTCGATTTTACGGGTTCTTTTTCATCTCTTGACACTTTTGCTTGTGCATCAATTATTTCGTACTGCGTACTTGTTGTTCTTGTCGTTACTTTGTAAGGAGTTTGAGTACTTATGAAATTTTCACTCAAGCAGGGTAGACTATCTATATTCAGTTTCGACAATGGTAGGAATTCGCAAAAAGAAGGCAAAGCAACATATTTTTTCTGTGGAAGAGGAATGAGTGGTGTTGGTAACAACGACATTTCTAAATCAAAAAATTGCTCCATATTGGCTAAGCACCTGTCATTTTCTTTGAGCTGCCAAGTTAGGAGAGGGAGAGGAAGATTTGCCAGCTCCAAATTCACTACCTCACAGTTGAGACCGTGCATGATTTCTTCATATGATATTTTTCTTTGTTCATGCCTTTTTTTATGGTATTTAGAATTCAAGAAAATTCTTGATGGTAAGTGTAGTTGATCCATTTTGTTTTCTAGGCTGAGATTGTCAATCACTTATCTCACTCACTTTATCAGTTTATAACTCACTTTATCTTCATTTTTTGATGTCAAAAACACAATTAAGCACACACAAAACTTCTACATCAACAAAAATGATTATAAAAGTGAGTAAATACTGGTTTATAATAAGAAATATAAATTATATGACAGGAGCATTAAAATCTTGCTACCTCTTCCTTCCAGGGCCCCCTGGAACTACAAGCAAAAAATATAAAAACGTAGAATGCATCTAATCTTACCTATTCTTCACGAATAAAACCCCCTTTCTGACGGCGCCTGCTCGTTTCAGGGTGCTTTGCTGACGAGTGCACGACTCACGTGGACATCCACAATTACTACTCCGAGCTCGGCTGTCTTCCGAACGTCGAGGACGGCGCCAGTTGCCCCAGCAGCTACGATTGCTCTGGTAAGTCACCTGCCA
Organism: Nemoura dubitans; assembly: GCA_921293005.1. NCBI lineage: Eukaryota > Metazoa > Arthropoda > Insecta > Plecoptera > Nemouridae > Nemoura > Nemoura dubitans. The sequence continues at coordinate 46,947,400 of OV121074.1, read as the reverse complement.
GCACCTTGACATCAGACAGCTCACTCTGGGTTTGTCTATCCGACGGAGATGTTATAGTGCCTCCAATCCGTTATTTCAGTTGACTCTGCAGAGGATCCGTTGAAAAAAGGTTCCATTGACAATATTAGAGTTCCTGTATAACAAGAACTTAATAGAAAAATGCCTCGAGCTCTCGATAAAAAGCGCTGATAATCGTATCCGGGTTTTCGTACACAGCACGATTCGCTCGGCCTCTCTTCTCCCTTGACGCTCCCTAATACCTACTAAAACGAGACTCTACATACAGTGTTTTTCTGACCGTTTGAAACATGAAACCATCGATGATCACGATGTTTCGACGGTCGGAGTACCATTCGGATCATTCGTGTACCGTTTGCGTTTTTCCGTAGAGGGGATGGACGCGCGCGATCCGAACAAGTGCTACCGGGATGGGAAGGTCTACGAGTCGGGAACGGAAGTGCCCACGCTTCCAGGCGCATGCCAGTCCTTCTGCCGCTGTGAATCGTGAGTACCTATATGCTAGCGTTCATTCAACTAGGATTCTTAAAATAAGTTCCAATCCGAAATCCAAAATACGGTTTGTCTTTTCGCTGACATTTCGTTTAAGGTGGTAAAATAATTCCTATCCTGAATTCTCAGTGCAAACTCCGGATCAACTGACACAATTCACTATAGGTTCGCCCTCAATTCTCAACGTTGACCGAAAGCATGTAGCCGTTTCCACCCACATGAAGTCACAGACAGAAATGACCACAATATCATTCGGTGGTCCAAGCTCGCGACGCGGAGCATTCCGTGTTCAGCGCATGAGCACGTCTTTCTTGACTGGATTTGAAGTGCTGTAGTACTCCCTGCTCTATCGTATAAAAATAAGGGTAGGGAATGAAATTTCAAATAGTAGGGAATGAAATTTGTTTGAAAACGATTTACCCTTAGCACTTTAATACAACTTTCAAACACTTTTAGAAAGCCGATGCAATTTGAGAAAGACTATTGGCGCACGCTCTCAAAATGTTGGTGCCGTCCCGCCGTTTTTTGGTAATAGCCTGACCACAGTCATTCAAAGTTTTATCGAAATCTGAGAGGTAGCGGTTTTTTGGCCAGTTGATTACACATGGAATACCACATCAATAATTTTCTAACTCAATCTTTCGAGGCTAGGCATGGTTTGTTACAAAACCGTGCGTTTTCAGCAGAACGTCAAGTGAGCCGAACTTAACCCGTGGTTCTTTTGTCCAGAGGGAGCGTCAACTGTAATGGGGTGACCGACTGCTTCAATTTCCACGAGGTGATACCCGAAGGATGCCAGCGCAAGTACGAGGCGGGCAAGTGTTGCTCAACGGGTCTCCTCTGTGGTACGTACCGCATCCTGCACTCTCCGCTTCTGCTCACAGCATCCAGCGTCTTCCTAGTTCAAGGCATTGACAAATGGGAGGAATCCATTAATTGCTTTCTTAACGTATTTCCATGTCTCGTAGTACCTATAGGTACAACGTGTTCCAACTTTTACCATAGCCTTCAAAGATGTTTCATTTTTGTTGCAAATGTAGTTTTAAGTCTCAAAACCATTTCAATGCAGTTTTCTTATATTTATCTGCGGTTTTCTAAAAGACAATAGTACCACGGTAAATTGCCTCCGAGGAACCCTGTGCCTATCGCGCAGCCAGGAAAAAAAATACCAATGTCCCATCTGACCGCGGCTCCTCGTGCCACTTGCAGTGAACGGGTCCGAGCCGCACGCCTTCAAGTGCCAGTACGCCGGAAAGACGTACGTCGTCGACCAGTACATCGACCAGAAGGAGAAGCCGTGTCAGCAATGCAAGTGCCAGGAAGGCTTTGACGGTGAGCACATGGTCACTCACAACATGTCACTCGCTGTAGACTAGAATTTGGTCCTCGGGCGGTTTTCCCGTTTCTGTGGAATACATGGTTGCGCAGGCGGTACTGAGATCACTCTCTGGACTCGCATACAAAATCGCGAGAATTTGCAGTTTTGAGATGTATTGAGCAGTATTGAGCAGTCTTTTATAATCGTATTTAAATTACGAAAGCTCGTAATTGGCTAGTCATTTTATTTTTATGTACACAAATTAGCCTCCCAAAAATGTTGCCCATTCCGGGACTTGAACCCGGGTCCCCATCTTTCGCGGCTGGTGCACAAACCAGCTGAGCTAAACAGGCCTGGAATTTGGGAGAAGGTATTTGCATACAGGGTGAGAATTGAATGTCCCCATGGGGGTATGGTCCAGAGTCTACGAATACTCATATTGGCTCTGGAACCGTGTGCTGCTATACTGCAACAACATTTACATTCAACCTCGAGTAACTCCAATTTAACGCTGGGTGCGTTGAAATCTCTTCATAATCTTATTTAAATTACGAAAGCTCGTGATTGGCTAGTCATTTTATTTTAATGTACACAAATTAGCCTCCCAAAAATGTTGCCCATTCCGGGATTTGAACCCGGGTCCCCAACTTTCGCGGCTGGTGCTCTAGCCAGCTGAGCTAAACAGGTATGAGAACAGGAATTCGGGAGAAGTAATTTGCATACAGGGTGAGAATTGAATGTCCCCATGTATGCATGTATGTCCCCATGTATGCAAATTACTTCTCCCAAATTTCAGGCCTGTTTAGCTCAGCTGGTTAGAGCACCAGCCGCGAAAGTTGGGGACCTGGGTTCAAATCCCGGAATGGGCAACATTTTTGGGAGGCTAATTTGTGTACATAAAAATAAAAAGTATTGAGCAGTATTTATTACTGGTTTCTGATTGAGGTACTGATTGCTCCCAAAGTAGCACATAAATATGCACTCAAAAATCTAGCATGCTCATGTCACTTAACCAAAGGTCAGATATTGCTCCTTTATTATAAAACAACAATGATTATTGTTATTTAGTTATTACTGTTTACTGTTTAAAAATATCAATGACTGCCCAAACTACGAAATCTTTCCGATCGGATCCAAGATCACAATATGATCTCCACTTCAACGAGTTAAGACAGCAACCAACTTGTTTTTCTCGCTCGTTCCGGATTTAAAAACGGAACCGGAATGTTGTTCATGCAATCTTTTCGTTGGATAGCCCTAAGAAAGACAACCGCTTTATTCAATTGACTTGAAGCCTTTTCGGGGTCATCCGACTGTCAGTCTGTTTGGCTCTAATCGGCGAGAGAAATGTTGGGTTCGAGATCAATAGGTTCGACTGGTACGACAGTTGATTGTTCTTTGCGATGCCTATCGTCCAAACTGGTCCCTTCTGTGCAGGCACTTTGAGCGGCCCCTGGTGCTCTTCGATCGGATGCGCCCTCTACTTCCGCTACCAGGGCAACGAACGCTGCGCGCCCATCTTCCACGTTTCTTTGGAAAGATGCTGCGTCACTGCGTGGCGCTGTCGTGAGTCTGCTGCTTCTTGCTAAGCGAGCAGCGTGTTGCTGGCTTTGGTGGCACTTTGGAGGTGGAAGGACACCTCGAATCACAGAGTGAAAGATGTCTTGCGGATGAGCCTCCTAAACACGCGTGCTCGCGAAACACGCGGGAGTCGTCCACGCTCTCTTGGCAATGGTTGTTATAACTGTGATCCAGACACAGTGAGGACCAGGGACTTTTCGCTCAAGACCGTGTACAATCATTGGCCGACCGGGCCGAGCTATCTGTATCCATTGGATGAATATGGGAAAATCAGTGATTGGCTCTGGAGCTGAAGTCAACCATGTCTAGTATCCAAGGGCCCGTTGTCAAAACAGAGTGTCATTAAATTGAGTATCAACAATCGCTTTAACTATTCCTACGAAGTATTAACAACCTCTTCGCACGGGATGCACACCGAACGGTCTAAACTCATCTCACTTGGTATCGAAAATTGTATTTCCACTGGCAACTGGCAACGGATAATGCAACTTGGTTGTGGTTCCTTTCAGCGACCGCCACTGACACCGTCGTCCCTGCGGCGTCGAGTAAGCCTGCCTCTGCCGGTGAGTACCGCGTTCCGAAGCAGGCACCCTGAGATGCTGGAATGTTCGGGTGGATGAGCCACCCATCTGTGTTTTCCCCTCGTGACTGCTGTGTGTTGCCGTTGCAGGCCAGTGCACGTTCGGCACGCTCTCCCTGAACCTCGGCGACACCCTGTCCACCTCACTGGTCAAGAGCGAATCGTGCGCCGAATGCGCATGCGTAATTCCACCGTACGCGACGTGCAAGCTCACCAAAGACTGGTGCTCGTGAAGGACTGCTGATCGTGATGGACTGCTGCTTACGGTGGACTGCTGCTCGTGAAGGACTGCTGCTTACGGTGGACTACTGCTCGTGAAGGACTGCTGCTTACGGTGGACTGCTGCTGAAGTGCTGAACACAGAGCAACGAAAACACTCAATACCCAAGAATCCAAAAGACGAGAAATTTTGAGTCTACTGCGAAGATGCTGTCTAACAATTAGCTTATAACGCTCTAAATATCTTACGATTAAATAGGGAATGTAAGGTACACTTACATTGGCTCAGAAGACGACGCGCTACATAATCGAACGTTGTTTCTTTATATAATATATATTTTTTCCTTTTAAACTGAGATGTAACCTAAAGATTAATTTTTTTTAATCCGGAAAGTGCATATTCCCCTTGCGAAGTGCTCTAACGAGAATGTTTTATGCTAAATGAAGAAAACCAACCACGACACACTTTCATTTTCTTTTGTAGCGTAAGCTCTCTAGTGCTAAAACATGTGCTTGCTTTTTAGTGTTTATTGATAATAATACGAAAATTTTTAAGCTTGATACGTTGTTAGAATTTCTTGCGAGAGCTTCCCTAACCTGCCGATTGGCGCTAGCCTTGTGCTTCCTCAAGTAAGCATAGACAAAAGCATAAGGTTGCGAATCTCGCTCAAAGTCAAAGCTACCGAGAAACATTTTTGCCATGCGAATAAATCCCAGTCTTCCCCCAACTCTACGCCACTGGAAATAGCAAGCCACCGCCTTGTCGTCCTTGACTTCGGCGTTGTCTGTGAGCGCGATCCGCCGTCGACGCCGTCAGAACAGCACCATGAGGACGTCGAGCAGGCTGCTGGCAGCGCTCGGTCTGGCGCTCGCCGTCGCGACAGGTACGTCCAACCAGGCGCTTAGCAGGCGCAGGCGCAACCGGGTGCAAACCAGGCGCAAACCAGGCGCAAACCGGGTGCAATTCAGGCGCAACCCAGGCGCAACCCAGGCGCAAACCAGGCGCAAGCAAGGTGAAAACCAGGCACAAATCAGGCACAACCCGGGTGCAAACCGGGTGCAAACCAGGCGTACACCATGCGCAAACCGGGTGCAAACCAGGTGCAAACTAGGCGCAAACCAGGCGCACACCATGCGCAAACCGGGTGCAAACCGGGTGAAAACAAGGTGCAAATCAGGCGCAAAACCTTAATGGGGGTTCGGGGAGGGTTTATTTGGCAAATGTCACCCCTTGGGGTCTCGGTGAGCTGAGACATATAGATTATTTCGGCGGTAGTGGAGTGTTTGGGGGGGGGGGGGGCTCACCACAATTTACCTGCACCTGGTACTGAACTCGTGAGCATTTAGCAAAACTTTGAGCAAACCTTCAGTTTCAAAGCCTTCAGCAACGGTTTACCTCAACTTAAGGGCAGAAGTGTTGATTCGCAATAACTTATGCCAAGTGTTTCGATCTTTAAAACTGAGAGTATATTATTTGGAATACCGATCAAATTCTTTCCGAATTCGAGCCAATGTCTAGACGATTCATATTCTAGCCTGTGCGACTTTTCCCGTGCGCCTGTCTCAGTTAGCCTTCGGAAACTCGCCGTCAGTAGGTAGCGTGACCCAGACAATATACAATCGCACCCAGGGGCAAGCGAAAAACTGGGTGGTTGCGGTGAAGGGGTGTCCGTAGAGGGCAGAGGCAGGTGTAGTTCAACAGGCTGAACTCGATGCAAACATAGAAGCAAGAGGCACTATGAACATTGCTTATGCGTCATTATTGTTGACTCATCAGTCAAGCTGCAAAATAAATCAATTAATTTCAGCAATGATTTGCAATCACGCAGAGTAATTCAGAAAGTCTTGTAGAAGCCAGCGAAACATTTGAAATCTGACAAGCAGCTAACCTTCTGTCATAGTTCATTGATCACGCTATAGCGTGATCAATGAACAATGACAATTATTTATTTATTTGTTTACCAGCAGGCCGGCATATCACAATTGACTGCGAAATCTGAGATTATACTGGATCGGCAATGAAACCAGTTTGTCCCACTAGGCTACAGCATTCATCGTTGCGGGTGTGTGCATAAATCATTGCCTACTTTCAATTCAATTGTCTCGGCAATGCAATCTTAGAATGGCTCTTGCGTTCTCTTTTATGTCTGTACTCAGCTTGCAACGTGCTTTTTAGCAGAATGCTTGGATAGCGTGTTGTGCAGCAGTGTGTGGAGGTGGCAGGCGCGAGTCGTGACGCAATGACACGTGTTACACAAATACTTATTTACGGGAGTGTTTGTTTGTCTGCAATTATATGGAAAACTTCATTCTCAGCGTTCGTAAAAAGTTGTGCCTGTCACTAGTCACTAGTCAGTGATTATCGTGAACATTCGGCGTCCACAGAATCTGGCAAGATCATTGATGATTATGGTTAGGTACATGATAATGTGATGCAACGGTGCATGGCAGTCACAAGTTTCCATGCAACCCGGCCACAATATTTTAAACATTATTTAAAAAACATCAAATTTCAAGCCTAAAACAGGCCGACATTATAAATAATTTAACGTAATTTAACTAGACAAAAATATGCACGGGGTGCTATCCAATTTGGCGTTCATACTTAGTATAAAACTGTACAGGTGTGTTCACATTACAATGTGTGTTATCAGTATGACCGTGTACTTGTAATCGCCGTGATATCTATTTTGTAGGCCGGCGCGCACTGATAATAAAGTGTTATGTTATTACATTTGTTATGGCAATTCCAGCAAAAATTGTATTGATATCAAAGTCTTTTTCAAGCGATTTTGTCAAGAATTTATCCTAGTTAAAGGTTATAAGCCAAGGTATTTCTTGCGATCCTTCGAAATTGGTCCTAATTCAGTGAAAATTTACTTGGGCATACGCTTTTATTTTTTTAACGTCACCTCTGGACATTGAAAGCGTTCCAGTAGAATTTCGGCTATGTCCTCAGAAAGGTTTGACTGAAAATACAGCGTAGGCAGGCCAGGTACCGACCACTTGGATGAGCACATGGAGGAACTGGATGACATGCATATCCAAATCGATTAATGAACAAGCTCGGGAGCTCCGCTCCCTCACTTGGTGCCCATAGGGCACGGCCATATGCCCATACGGCATAAATATGCCCATAGGGCAAAAATACGCCCCAAGGGCGTAGTGTATGTTCTTTTACCGGTGAAAAATATGCCCACAGGGCATAAATATGCCCTTCATGCTAAAATACGCCCGAAGGGCGTGGTGTATGTTCTTTTTCCGCTGAAAAATATGCCCGGAGTGCATAAATATATCCTTCGGGCCAAAATACGTCTGTGGGGCATAGTGTAGGTTCTTTCATCGGAGGAAAATATGCCCAAAGAACATATAATATGCCATTGGGCAAATATTCTTCTCTGGTGCATGGTGTATGTACTTCTACCGGTAAGAGATGCACTCCTAGGGCGTGAAAATACCTTAAAGGCATCAATATGCCCTTCGAAAAAATCTAGCCCCGTCTGGCACAGTTGAAGTTAAATCTGTGTTTTCATATTTTAGTCCTAATAACAAGAGCATATTTATATTATGCCTAAAGTCATAGTATATTGGCGCAGCTTTTCCGGTAGAATAACTTCTAAAGTGGAACATTATGGCACATAGTGCGTTTTCGTATCCCGGTTGAACAGCACATTTTCCAGCCTGTCCTTCCATCCATCCATCAATCGCTTACTGTTGTAATCAGCAAACCGGGATTTGGGATGGGATAAGATGCAGACGATTCTGTCAGCAAGGCTCGAGTTGATCTTGCGCCAAACATGTGTTGCAAATAATCATTGGATAATGAGTTGCTCAGCCTGTTCTTTAGAGGTCGCCTATCCTACCAAAAAGTTTAGCGGGAGAGCATCGACCGTCAAACGGGTGGTCCCGGGTTATATCACGGTGAGGCAACACATTTTCTAGTTTCGTCTTCCTTCCAAAGCAGCTATGGAATCGGAAATCAGAATCAGAAATTGACCGCTGGGAGATGATAGATGAAAGATGCCACTTGCAAGTGGAAACAGTCTAATTTGCATGACAAGAGTCAGCTTGTTCCTACCAGAGACCCGAACTGGAATTGGAGCCAGAATCGGAGCCAGAATCGGAGCCAGAATAGGAACCGCTTAGAACCCTTAATATATCAGAACCGTAATAGGTAATTGAACATTTTAAAGAAAAACTTGAAAACCAGAATCAGAAATTTATTTTTTACAAAATATTCAAATTCTCATCGTTTCCAAAAAGCGTTCCGAAGATCTTAATGTAAAAAAAAAACTAGGTAGATGAAGTGCCTTAAACCCCACTATTCATTTATTCATTAATATTTTTCCGCTATTCTTAATAAATTGCCAATGTATTTTGGTTCAATGACCACACAGAATAGACTGTTATATGATGCCTGCGAAAGACTGCGCATCCATGAAGGGCGTGGGATCTTTTCGTCTGTTTCTGAGGAATCAATACTGAAACTGGAACCGGAATTGTAACAACAATTTCAACCCCCTCTAGGACTACCACCTTACCGTGGTGACGGGGTTTGCGTGGTCCGACGACCCGGGGGTCTATGCCAGGAGGGGAGGTTTCGCTTCCCGTAAGGTTTCCTTTACCGGACAGGCTCCCGGAGAGGACCCAGACCAAGAGTAGTTCGGCCACGCCGCTGTTGCGGTACGCTGACTCTGGTCTAGGAAGTTCTGTGCACCCTATTTCTTTTCTATTTTCCATTCACCATCATTTCTTCACCTCTCTTCTTGCTTCATTCCTTACCACTTGCCGAAGCCCCCGTCTGCCTTCTGCGACAGCAGCGTGGCTCCCTCCCCAAAGATGACTTGGCAACATTTCAACGGATTCTCTTTCCGTAGTCACGGCCTGTGGCTCGCAAAGAGAAGCTGACATTTCGGTCTGTATTTTATCATTAAAAAATCGTCAAATTAGGCCCAAAACCCCCATTTGTATTGCCTACACCCAAATAAAAGCAGAGTAACATGTGGAATATCACGTTTAAATGCTTGTTGTACCAAGTGTAGGTATATAGGTACGTCTGATATATGGTAACTAAACGTTGCACCTACCAGTCTGTGACCGATACCTACTAAATCGTCTGAAACCGGAAATCAACAATCTATAAAATAGTTCAACAACCATTGAACTTTTACACATTGCCTGTAGACATAAATACCCACCTAACATCTAAGTAAATTTATAATAACACTTGAAACATGACTTATCAGGAAATACTTCGTGATGTAAACCGCAACTCAAACTCAGCATGCAACCAATTTTACGTAGGTATCTTTTAAGAGGATCGGTGATACTATGGCTTTAAAAACTAGCAATCAAGATACTATTTTTTATGTCTGTCTTGAAATAGATAAGTAGACCCAGAGTAGGTACCCCTTCTGTGGTGATAGGCTCACACTACTCATTGTGCATCAAACTCAAAATGAAAGTGAATTATCAACCAATAACTTGTATGGCGAGGCAGCTCATGGCACCATTACCACCAAAGTTATAAATTTGTTGGTGAATTAGTAAAAAATATACAAAATAAAATTGAAAAGTAGGTATCTTTGTCAATAGTTAGCTAACCTTCAAATTCAGTATGCAGAGCAGTGCAGAGGTAATAGGAACATTCCTACTCAAGATGTGTGTACACCTATGACTTGTTTATACTGATATCCCACACTATTTTAATACTATTTTCTTAAGATTGGTATCACAGAGTATTTATTTTTATTTGGTAGGGCATGTCATATTATTGAAGTGAGATAAGACTCTCTCGAGATGAACGACGATACACACGTAGCCGGCAAGAAGTTTTAGAACAGAACAGATCACAAGTTGACAGGCAACTACAACAAAATAATATTATATAAATAGCATGTAAAATTTCATTATTTTAAAAATATATTGATATGAACAAAACGTTTAACCATACTTTTACGACCCATTAATTGAATGCACTTAAATCTACAACAGGGTAATTTGCGTGTGGTGGAAATAGTCAGAGCCAAGTCTGCTGGTAGGTTAGGCTAGACTTGAGCAAAGAAATGAGGTTGTTTGTTGTTTATTAATCATTCTGTGGCTAACTTCTACTATCCAATGATTAAAACGTTATGAAGCATGGTTGGTTCTGCTTGTTTAGTAATATATACGATCGTAAATTAATTCACTAGAATTGCTGTGAGAGCGATTGTCTATTTCGACAAACTTTTAGGTTTGGAATAGGCCTACTCGACAGTCTGGATTGGTGTTGATAAAATAATGGCTAGCTACTAGTATAGTAAAACAGGCAAGTACTAGTATTGTCTATCAATAAGAGTATTATACACTTTACTTTTTGTAAAGCCAGTCTTCCACTTACTGAGATCTAAAAAGGACTGCAGTTCCAACCCTATATTTCATTATAAAGCACCTTTGTATTGAAAATACACCTACCTAGGTACCTATACAAAGTACGTACCTCATAGCCAAATTAAGTTTTTATTTTTATCGCAAAGGTAGTACAATATATTATCCAATTCTGTGCGTTCTACCTTACCGCCATTCTCGGCTCAATGGCATCCTCCGCTTATCTCCGCAATTAGAAGATTACATATATTTTGTAAGGCCTACCACAAGCAAAGTGGGGGAATGCGTCAACTCGTATACAAATAAACTTGTATACTTGTATACAATTTACATAACGTATTTACATACTTGCAAGTGATCAACAACAAAACTCGTATACTCGTATACAGATGAAATCCCGTTACCAGAAACTTGCAAGTGGTATACAAAAAATATCGTATACAAATTCTCTAATTGTCAACTCATCAACACATAAAGTTGTATCCAAAATAGAATGCGTTAACTCGTAAACAAAAAAACTTGTATACTTGTATACAAAATACCGTAAATTAAATACCGTAATTACAGACTGCAAGTCATCAACAAAAATACTCGTATACTCGTATACCAACAAAATCCCGTAATCAGAGACTTGCAAGTGGTATACACAAAAACTTGTATACAAATTATCAAATTGTCAACTGTTCAACACATAAAGTTGTATACAAAATCCATTTGGCAACATGGTGCGGTCCTGTATCCCAGTATTGAAATGCCTAGTTTGCCCACTCACGGCGCCACTTGCGAGTCGCGTGTATTGCCCGTGTAAGCCTGTTGAATTTTTATGGCGAACTGTCAAGTCGTTCTAAATTTAATAATTTTGGTCCAGACGCACAAACTTAATTTATTTTGCAGCTCTCAAAATGAAGAATGTCAATTGATGAGATCATCGCCCAGTGATGTCTAGTGCTCAAATCTTTTCCACAATGACGTGGATTGATTGTCTGCTCCAACGAATTAGGTTATGGTCTCCAGCCTTGCTGTGCAATCCAATATTCGTGTCGCTATTGTAGGTTCGGAAGTAATTGCAGGAACGATCCCTTTTTTCGAATTTCTACCACGCAATGATAATATAATACACCAAATTACCTACAATTAGATCTCAGAATAATGTATACCCTTTTCAGAACAGTTTGAAAACAGATCGATACTCCGGGCAAATTGCAACACAAGTTATAGCACACATGTGCTTAATTGAAGAGTTTCGGTTGTGTGCTTTAAAGGGGCTGTGAAGCGGGAAATTTAAATTTGCACACAGGTTACAAACCATAACACCAATAGAAAATGGGCCTTTAAAAATAAATCGCCGAATTAGGCGATTTTACAAAAATTATTTCAATTTTCAGCGATCGGGCGCTGCGAAAATGTAACGAATGGGGAATTACTTATGCGCCAATCTGTCGTCTTTTCTCTCTGTCTAACAATTCCTGCTCGCTCTCCCCGCAAGCCCCGCGCTGCCGTCCAGTCTGCAGGCAGCACGAGGCTGCTCACTTCCCCTCCAATGGTGCAGCACTGATTATTGTTTCTTTGAATTGGCGCTCGCCTAGGGTTTATGCTTCGATCATTACTGTTTATGTTATTATGGCAATAATGTTGTCACTAGTCAGAATTAAGAATTGCTATTAGAAAATGTTTACGAGATCTATACTGCAATCTATGATCATCTTTGTTAGCAAGAAATGATGTCGATGCAGCTTTCCTATGACACGCTACTACCAAACTAATGAACGCAAGTGGCAAGAAAGATGACTGTCGTGCACTATGTACACCTCACAATACTTCCTCATGATCTTGAGGACTATATTTCCTAAAAAGTAGGTACTACATGTAGTTAGCAATGATTGGAGAACGACACACATTCCAGTGTCCCTTCGTCGGGCGAGAGAGCAACAGTGCTCTACTTGGCATTTTTATTTATAAGTCGCGACATAAAATGCCGTGCTGTTTCGCTTATGGGTGGTCGAACAGAGGGACGATAAATAGAAACGAAGCCCCTTTGCTTTCATCTGGACTATGTCGAGTGTTCATGTATCGCGTCCCAAATAAAGATTTACATCCTACTCTTTATAAAAAATGGGCCGACGCATTGTCAAGAACGGAACTTCCCACCAAAAGCAGCCGCGTGTGCTCAAATCATTTCAAAGTGACGGATTTCAACGCGGAAGCTCTTTCGCAAGTCAATGACTCAAACCACCCAAGAACTAAAGCACCACCGCTCAATCCAGATGCCGTGCCAACAGTAAATTTAAAGGGTAAAAAGATTGTTTCTAAACCGAGAAGATCAAGACATTTGGAAACAACTGCAACGAGCATAGCTATCCAGTGTGAACTAGGGACCGAAACTTTGGCATTGCAGCCTGACCTTCCTGACGACGTTAATTTTGAGGATCCGAGTGCGAGTGTTGACGATAGAATGGACACATCGTTTCACATTTCAACTGAGTCGGATGCAGAAGAAAGGTCGACCCCATATGCACTTGTGTGGTAGTGTCAGATGAGATCACTGTTTTTTCCTGCCGAGATTTGTCGACCGATCGAGCATGGGAGAGCGCGTGCTGGCTCCCAATTTATAGTAGTATCTTTGCTCGAGTCTCACAAAACCTATCCCCACTCCGTCGATTCTCCCTTTGGAGCCGATCCGCTACCGCTGGCTGGCCGCCTGCCAACCGCTGCAGCGACCAACGCGGCCGCGGTAAGGATAATTGCAACACCCGAATTACACACCTTCAGTAATTAATTTGCTGAGGCTAAACGGATGCTCCAATTATAACATTCAAAATATCTCCAGGTAGAAGAAAGATGGACGAGTATGGCACTAGGTTTGATTATTTTTTCTGATCATTAGTTTTCCTAGGCTCCAGGGGTCGAAAATGCTCACCATGTTATTTCTTATGGGAGATTTTTTGCTTGGCGCCTGGGCCGAAAAACACGGAACTCGGCAATTTTTGCTGGGGACCGCGCTAGGGCAAAACATTTTTTTTGCCTCTCAAAATTCCTAACTTGGTGGTCTTTATCGATAATATAAATTTGGATCAGCGGGTAAGACCCCCTTAAATGTAGGTACCTACTTGCTAACACCATTCACCAGATTTTACAAGTTTTTGGCAAATGGTTCTTTAACTGTCACTGCAGCTTTGATGAAAGCTGAAATTCACTGAATATCCATGAATTCAGTTTACTCACTTACCTACCTTGTCTTGAAGCATTTTAATTTTCTGACAGGGCTGATGGCAGCAATTTCAATCCTGACAACGTTGTGGAATCTCTGCCCCACAAGTTTACACAAAAACCGTAACCATGATAATGTAGTTTCGTAATCGATACCATACCATCGCACCTGATCGCATCAACTAGATACACCTTCCAATAATCCTTCTCACAATAGAAGCCTCTGAAACGTTTTTCAGTATTAAGTCTACCACGCCAGAATTAAGTGTGCAGTCCAGAACCAAAGCAAACATAAACTAAGGAAATGTTACGTACAAAAGAAATACAAACCCCTAAACACAAATACAAATGCAGGGCTGCTACTGGTTCAGGCTCTCCAAGGAAGTGAGAAAAGTGACAACGAACCACAAAAAAGTGACTGAAATCGGCGATTTTACCGACGGATTCCCACGAACGTTTTATATATGCACCACTAACTGTAACCGGAAATATAGTAAAGATTCCAATAAGAGGTCTGCTGCCCCCAAGTAAGAAACAAATGTGGTATCCCCTTCCTAAGAACACAAGCAACGTAGTAAATTTCTATGCAGCTTCTTAGGTAGGTACCTACACCATTTCTGATGGTCCGCCCCTCTGATGTCACAGACCTTCGGTCCGACTCGCTCAACGGGTATTTTGTGGGAAACAGAATACGAAAGCACATATTAGGAGTACAGCGGGTTTTAGTTAAGTTTGCAGGCCTGTCAGCAAGCGCCTGTTGGCCCTATTATGTTGAAATTTTAACTACATTCGAATCACTATTATTTATATTATGTGTAAAATTTCCATACAGTTTTTATGGATATATCTGTTGATGCAAAGGTTTGAAATCAGTGCAATTATAATGCAAAGTCCATAAGACCTCACAATCTTCCCCACACCCTGGCACCGGCCTCCAAGCGAAAAAACATGGCTCAAGGGTCGCTCCTCATACCTGGACATGTCTATTGAGTCTAGAATTGCCAATATCATGCTTGATAAGGAGTTATGACAGGATTTACTCCCTCACTTGAAATGACGAGGGTTTGCTCGTGCCTACTTGCTACCAAGCTCCTATCCCAGGACCCAGATTTACTAACTTACCGCTGCCAGAGTCGCGGAAATTGGTCTAAATCCTCATGGCATCAGCCATGTACATTTAATAAGTAATAGTCCCAGCAAATGTACCTACATATAAGACAGGAGTTTTTTTATGCTCAATTGACAATATGGAAAAGCTCAGTCAGGACATCCATGACAGGTTTATATCTATAGTAGGTATCTTTACACATGGCTGAGCCATGACTTCGTACCTGTGCGCAGCTTTACTTTGGCCCACCATAGGTTTTGGGCGCATTGGAAGTTGACGGTACATATTTTCTTCTATGCAGTACACTACCTACCGCAAAATGTGCACCAAACAGGAGGTCATATGGGGTGGGGAGTGGAGGGGGGCACATTTAAAAAAAAAGTGAGGATATTTTTTTGAGCTAATTTACTTGTTTGATTGAAAATTTGTGCAAATTAATTGTAGTTGAAAATTGCCAACAAAGTGAGACAGTGCCAGTTTCCGACAAAAATCTAGTTTGGCCAATTCGGTTCCCATTAATTTAATTGGCACCTGTTGGCAGGAGAAAATAACTCATTGCTATTAGCAGAACAGGTAGTTTAAGAAAAATGTCGATTTTATCTTTTTTACTTTCATTTTCCATTTTTCCAATGAAAACTTTGTATTTACATTAATATTTCTATTTACTATTGTTCATATTGTATTAGGAAACAAGAAAAAAGTGACTAAAAGTGACAAAGTCCAACAACGTCCAAAATGTCCAAGTGACAAAAGTGACTCGGCAGCCCTGCGAAATGCTCTGCTGAAAGTCCTAGCCAAACAACACCCGCTTGTGGCCCCTGACATAGCTCCGGCATAGCGGACATCCTTTCCATAAAGGAAGCCTCTGGGCGCAGTAATCGCAAAGAATTAGCTGTGAGCATGGCTCTAGGAGAGTTGTCACTTGTCGCTCTAGGCAAACTTTGCACAGCATTATGTCAGGAATTAGCTCAGGATCCCCCAATTCAGCTGAGCATACTGCCAGCGCTGCTGCCTGTAGATTTTCCTCACCACTCTATACAAATAAGAAATCCGATTCTGTAGTAATAATTTTGTATCTGCCAATACCTATATCCAAACAGTTTATCACAAAAAATATGTTAATTCAATTTTCATACCTGTGTCACTAGAACTGATCACCACCACATCTCCTTGCGGGGCTGATCCGATGGGTGGTGGGGGTGGCCTATAGGGGACGCCCTGCACCATTAGGCGCAAGCGCCCTCCCCCAAGCCCACGGGCTCCATTAGATGCACCCTGCCCAATTTCTCAAGCTGGCTCTGGCCCAACAGGAGCTTCGTCACTGTCTAAAAGTAAGCAGTAATAGAACACAAAAAACAGACAACAGTTCAACGATTTATTATAGTTGATTAATTAAAGAAAAAATTATCGTACCAGAATCAGTCGTTGGAAGAATGGCAAATGGAGCACCAGTAGAGTTATGTGCAGTTCCTGGGGCTGGGGCTTCGTCACTGTCTAAAAGTAAGCAGTAATAGAACACAAAAATGAGACAACAGTTCAACGATTCATTATAGTTAATTAAAGAAAAAAATTTTGTACCAGAATCAGACATTGGCAGAATGGAAAATGTAGCACCCGTGGAGTTATGTGCAGTTTCTGGGGCTGGAGCTGTTGCTGTGGCTGGTGGTCTAGGCAAAAGAGCGTTACGAACAGATCCAAAAGTTTGAACTCTGGGAGCTGTCGGCAGCACCGTCACTCGTACAGGTAATCTTCTCGTAAGCGTTGAGTTGAGCGTAGCTGGTTCACGTTGGACCGGCACAAGGGGGATCCTTGGACCATCTCCGTGACCACCACCGTGACCATCTCCGTGACCATTTCCGTGATCATCGCCGTGACCACCACCTTGACCATCTCCGTGACCATCTCCGTGACCATCCCCGTGACCACCTCCGTGACCACCTCCGTGACCATCTCCGTGACCACCTCCGTGACCACCTCCGTGACCACCACCGTGACCACCTCCGTGACCACCACCGTGACCATCTCCGTGACCACCTCTGTGACCACCACCGTGACCATCTCCGTGACCGGCACCACGTCCACGTCCTTGACCGGCACCACGTCCACGTCCTTGACCGGCACCACGTCCACGTCCTCGACCGGCACCACGTCCACGTCCTCGACCGGCACCACGTCCACGTCCTCGATCGGCACCACGTCCACGTCCTCGACCAGGCAGTGGCCCAATCAACTCGTCCTCGCTGTCCGAGAGGAAGTAATAAACATACACTATAACAATTCAGCAGATCATTATTGTTTTTAGCAAAGTAATGTTTCTAGGGATGTGCTAATTAGTCGAAACGACAAATTATTAGGCTCGAATCAAATAATTTGATTTGACTCTTTTGAATATTCGAGGTCGTCTTCAAATTTCATGTTGACTCCTAGACAGCAGCACAATCGCAAAATAAATTGCTGCTCCAGCTGTCAAACATTACTTTTAATAACAACTTTGTTTGAAATATCAAATGGAACTGGAAGTCAAGCATGTGTAGAGTCTTGTAGAAATCAGTTACCCATTTATTTAATCAATAATTATTATGGACACTGACTTTGATAAGGGGCGCAAAAGACAGCAAAGAAAGCCTAATCTTGGATCACCACAGGAAAGTTGGCATTTCAGTGCAATGTACCTACCAACAAGTAAAAAAGATTTTGAGACACATTCAAGTAGGTTATTCTCTATAACTTGTGAATGAACTTCGAATGAATGTCAATAGGGCTGCGGTCCAAAACTTGTGCCAGAGCTGCTGGAGGTGCTCCAAGTGATTCGTCCTCCCAGCCGAAGTGTTTGGAGCTTGCATTCGGAGTGAGTTTCAGACCGGTGGGAGCGCGCTCCAAGAGCCTAAGCCTAGGATAACTTTGTAAATAGACTAGAGGTGGCTTTCTTTGATAGGTAGGTAAAAATCTAAGAGCGTTTTCGGTTGGTTGCTCTAGAGTGCTCTTGGGAGCAAGCCGCGTGTCCAGTTTGGTCAAACCAGAGTGCTCTAGAGCGTAATCTGAATGTTCGGTTGGTGAAGCTACCATGGCTACGATAAAGCTGTAAAGAATGAGATGCACAAAACAGAATAAGGAGTAATCTTACCAGAGTTTGCCTGTTCCGCTGGGCCAGGTACCATCACTCCATCTGCTTGCAGTGGCGCGTGTGCCATCGGTGCAGGCTGCGGTAGAAGGAGTGGGGCAGGATCATCCGGATCTTCAGCCTCTAGCTCAGGACCAGGATGCGGCATCTCAACAACTGCCAGCCGGAGAACGTTTCTGATTCGGTGGGCACCGCACTGTAAAAACTCCAATACGGTGTAACGACCCGTCTCGAGGTTCAAAGTCGTCCTTTGAATGGCAGTGTCCTGATGAAGGTATACTGCAGCGCGATTACGGCGAATGTGGCCCAGATCCTCAAGCCGGAGTAGGTGGGTTCGCCATACCCTCTCCAATGATCTCAGGCAGTCTGAAATGAAAACAAACTTAGGCAACTGAAATCTCTTTGCAATTCTTGTTCTGTACATGTCAATTATATAATTCCCTAGGTAGAGATATTTTACTTGTATAACAAACTTTGGTTATTTCAAAATAAGTATCACTCTTAACACAATTTAAAATATGAATTTAAGTTTTGTTTTTATGATGAATTTTAATTTTTGAACCTACTACCTACCATACTTTGCATTGGTACCTACTATCAACGACATTGCACTGTCCTATAAATACTATACTCGCCAATAAAAATCCATACCCCAGGATGGGCTTGATTTCCTCTCCGAAACAAAGTTCTGTGGAATGCCTCTTGATCATTGTTGGTCCTACGAGGCCGACGATAAACAGAAAGTGTGCCTGGCCCCGCACGGTCAAGCCAGGTGCGCAGCAAGTAATGAAAGAATGGTGCCAGCTCAGCACGCACGCCCCTTTGGTCGGAAAACTGTAGGATGACATTATACCCCTCTTCCATCAGGGCTGCTGGGAGAAGGGCCAAGGCCATAGCCATTCTCAATACTCTTTGGGCATTCTCGTTGTGGACTAGAAAATTGTGTAGCCCTAGTCTAAGAGCGTGACGTCCAAGGGCCTGTGGAATTAAGATATCATTTAATAATACATCCATACCATTGGGTTTATAGTATACAGAGTCACAGCGCTAATGCTAGACCTTCTGCGGAGCAACTGAGGCCGCAACCCGCAGTGTCGGTCGTTCTCGCCAGACGGCGCCAGCAGCGTTTCCGGGCGCTGGTTTTCGAACGTGGCTTCAAAGCGGCGATTGCTTTGTCATAGTGGCGCTGTAGGGTTAAATATGGGGAAATATTGTCTGTGGAGAGTGCACACAGACAATATTCCCCCAAATTTAACCCTACAGCGCCACTATGTCATAACAATCGCTACTTTCAAGTCGTTCGAAAACGAGCGCCCGGAAAAGCTGCTGGCGCCGTCTGGCGAGAACGACCGACACTGCGGGTTGCGGCCTCAGTTGCTCCGCAGAAGGTCTAGCATTAGCGCTGTGACTCTGTATACTATAAACCCAATGTCCATACCCTATGAATTTAACTATAATAATTTAAAATCGTAGTTAAAAAATGATCTTCTATCAAGTAGTATGTATAGTGGTACATACATTAGCAAAATGAAACCAGCAGCCGATGAGGGTACATGCCGGAAACACGGCGTGGAAAGCATTCTGCAGCGAGGCTTCGAAATCACATATCAATACCCTCGGATTGAACTGTGGTATCAATGCCAAAATAAACAAAAGGACACTGATATATGCTTCAACTGTCCTTCGCTCCATCGGAACAAAGATCGCCGGTAGTGCCTGTTAAAACAACAAAAAACATGATATTAATATTATTATGCCATCATGACAATTGAAATTTTCTTCCAGGTAGGTCTACATTTTTTTCAATGTAATAAACATAAGAAACATTTTGAAAAATAAAAAAATAATCTTGTCTAAATATAACTTTAGACATTGCAGTGAAAACATAAAGCCTGATAAGTAGTATCTATAGGTAGATTAGTTGAAACCACAGTTTTAATGAGCAATCTTTGCCAATTACTACATACATATTATATTTGCTATGCATAGAAATAGAAAGGAAAGTGGAATGTTTCATATTATCATAACATGCCTACAACAATTTTAACCCATGATATTATTTTTATTTTTATTTTGTCTGAATACTAAGCCACAGCTTACAAAAAATTATAAATTATGCACTTCTTGGTAGGTACTTACAGTATCCATCTGTATTGGCATTATAGTAAACAACTGCATCACATGTGGAACCCGCGGGACAACTTTGAAAGTACCATCCTTGTGTACTTCTTGAGCATTTTGCAATGCCTCAAGCAGAGGCTGAGATGAAAAGATGGAATTTTGCCCTTCCTGCCCACCATTGCCAGCAACCCCCCGGAAAAATGGTGCGCCGTCCTCTGTGGCACCGTACCGCAGAGCATATCTGGGATCTTGAAGTAAATTCCCCAATTCCTCAATGCTGTGTGGGACTACGGGATTTAGCGCTCTTCGGGTCCTGTAAAGGATGCTCTCCATGGACCGAAAGGTCAGTCTTGCAACAACTTCGATAGGTATACTCTGAAAGTGTGAGGAAAATATATAATTTAATTTTGAGATAGGTACCTAGGGGCCGGTTTCACCAAAGTCGGGCTAAGCCGGGTTTAAGCCTCGCTTAGTAAAGGCCAAATTTAAGTGTCACCAGTTTTCATCATTTTGAAATATTTGAAATAGGAAAATGATATTTATGTACAAAAAAAGGTGCCAAAATATATTTAAAACTGGTGCTGAATACAGAAGGCACTGTTTTGTCCTGTTTTGTTCATAGCTGTCAATATTTTCTGAAACCACCAGGGTACCTATTCTCGAAATGTTATCATCGTGATAAGCTATGATACTGGTCACGTGACGTCTCAATAACAAATCGAGTCACTGGATTGTCCGTCACGTGACCCTGAATGATAACTTATCACATGGTAACTTTTCGAGAATAGGTACCCAGGTAAATGTTAAGCCGAGCCCGTTGGCGGCTTACCTTTTAGGCCGAGCTTGCAGGTAAAAGAAAGTAGTGCCAGGTATAACTTTATTATTTGTTTACATCATATTATTTTTATTTTTGAATTAAAAGCAATGTTTCAATTCATAATAGTCTCATTTTCCGTGTGCTATTAAATTTTCCTGGATAAAATTTGGAAAGAAGTAAGCATTTTACAGAAAATCAAAGGGTAAGTTTAAACCTGGCTTAAGCCAGGCTTAGCCCGACTTTGGTGAAACCGGCCCTAGGTAGTAGGTATTTGATCAGGGAAAAAAATCATTATAGAATAGCAATCTATTTTTATGAGCAATCAGAAGGTTTCAATTCACTAATCCATTGTCAAATTGTTATTTCTAGAGGTAATCAGCTCAAAAGCAAGGGTAAATTTTGAGGTAAAACTGGGAAATGCATCACCTATTATTTTAAGAGACTGAAACCACTGAAACCTGAAAGACCAATATTTTTTCAAACCATACCCATTATTAAAAGAATTAAAAAAATTTGTTTACTACGTTCCAGTTCATTTCGGTATTTAGTTTCCTTCAGGTCCATTTTGGGCAAAAATCGCATGAAAATGTAACTTTTTATAAGAAGACTTATTGTAGATGTCTGTGGAACCGAAGTTAAGCCATGTAGGCGTGGTGAGTATTTGGATGGGTGACCGCTTGAAAACACCATATGCCGTTTGGGTCAAATATTTGTTTTCGCCGAATGGTTTAGCATGTTGGAAACACAGATTCACCGTAGTAAGCAAAACGGTGCCGAGTGAGATATTAGATTGGTGACCATCGAAGTTAGCACCGATCACGGGTGATTCCAGTAGGTACGCGGTGAATTCTGCGCGGAAATTCGGGAATGAGTCTTGCACTATGTCACAAATTACTAAACAATCAGATAAGATGACGAAAACATCGAAAACATTTGCCATGCCCTAGGCTTCCTAGACCGTCGAATGGCGCGGGGGGGGGGGTCAATATCGATTAAAAATATAAACGTTTGGCATGAAGTCGTGACTTGTATAGATTTCCCACGCATAGTAAAGTCCATCGTGGTATCATTGGTTATTAACTGTTAGTATTTTTGTCTACTGCTTATTCTTTTATGTGAAGCGTGTTTGCTTCCAAGGGGTTTCCTCGCCGTGCGACATCGTCAGTGTGTTCGAAAATTACTCGAGTGACTCGGAGCTTCGCTCTGTTTTGTTCGTAAACTCTCGGAGTGAGGGGCGTGGTTACTCTTGGAGTGACTCCATCGGACCTCCTCACCCAGCAGGGGCGAACGGAGTGAGGCGCGAAAATCTACGCGCGAATTTGAATGGGTCGAGTGCACTATGAAGCATGATAGGTACCATAGATATCCAAAACTTACGTTGAAAGTTCAAAAATGGTAATAACCGATTAATGTCTTATGTCCCGTTCTGTTTGTACATTTAATATCGTTTGATAAAGGTGTGTACATTTTGCTACCGTAAATCATGTGATTGATGTTCCGTTATGGCGCCTACAATTTGGTTGCACTTATATCTTTAAATTATATTTTCATTTTCACAAGTGTAATTTTCAATTTTGATCATACCATTGTATTTTCATCTGTCAAATTACATGTGCTAAAAAAGTTTCCCCGAGTGTTTCACTCCAAAGGCTCCAACGTGTTCGAAAAACAGCCACCAGCTGGAGTCACTCCGACTGCTCCACTCTGTTTTATGGAGTGAATTTCCGAACACACTGCGTGAAGACGGCTTGATTAACAGTAATGTAATTACTCTCGTCAGCGGCTTCTGCGTTCACTGGCATCCCAGAAAGCAGGACCCCACTGGCAGGCAGCAGGAAGAGATTAACTCGAGATAAAATTTGCAATGGTTTTTTGCTCAGAGTGGAATTACCTACATATTTCGGTGCTATATGAATGACACAAAATAGCAATGTTGAATCACCTCCAGTTCACTGAAATTTTTATAGTACTAGGGCTTCGCGAACGCAATTTGTGTTGCGTTGAAGATGAGCGTAGGTAGCGGTTTGTGTATATAGCGGATTAAAAGGTGCAGGCAGCAGTCACAAGAAAACCATGGAGCACCGAACCTGACCATTGCCTTCTCGAAAATTCTAATCACTTGAAAATGTATGCGGATTGTGACGTTCCTTTCTTTCTCTTCGAGGTCAACAAAGCTGGTAACCAAGGAAACGAAGGAAACCGGACTCGTATTGAATCAGCCGTCAAATCACGAAAAAAACACCACAAAAATGCTAATAAAAACCAATTGGAAAAACCTACCGAACTAAGATTTGCAGGCATGATAAATATGTTTAAGGTCAACATGTTTAGAAGTTTTGGTGAAGTTATGTTCAGAACTTTGAAATTTACAGGGGTTAAAAATTCTGAAAAAATCGAAAAATTTCGTAAAAATTGATTTATAAAAAATTTACTGAACCGATATGCAGGGGGTCTAAGTTGAGAACAGATGTAGCAGGGGGTCTAAGTTGAGAACAGATGTAGATACTCAGAAATTTTCATCCATGTCGGTTCAGGCGTTTGGTCTGTAGAGCGCGCACAAACACAAAAAAACAAAAAAAAAACATACACAAGTGACTTTTTTCTGGGGTAAGTGAAATTGAAGATTTCGCTCCGCTCGCTTCGCTCGCTACGCTCATCAACAATTGCGTTTAAAATTTTGGCATACATTTTTTTTTCATCACGACTGATTTCATCGATTATAAATTGATAAATGCGCAATTTTGGTTTTCTTTCTGGATACCCTTATTTTTATATACTCAACAAAAAACTCGGAACTTCTAGTTCTAGCGCGTTGTATGTTTAAACCGCCCCTAAATTCGAGGAAGAATACGCTCTTGCTAAGCGAAACGAGCAGGCAGAGGACTGCATTCTCGATTGGCAACGTTTAAGCACAGAGTTTCAAATAAGGAGCCGAAAAGCTCCATCGTTCTAACCGTAACTGAATTGCGTCAACCGACAACGGCAGGGGCACAAAATAATGTACGCCAGTGGCGGCTTGGCAATAGTAATTTGGAGCGGGCGCTCCAGTACCTCGAGGGGGTGGGTGGATGGTGTGCGTGATGATGGGTGGGTCAGTGGGTGGGTTCGTGGATCGGTGGGACCGTGGTTGGTACGTTGGGACTATGGGGGGATGTTAAGATGGGTGGGTACATGCATGTGTTGACTGGCACCCAACATGTCAGCAACAACATCGACGACCATCGACGACTTTAATATAGAAAAATGTTTTTATAAATAATAATGGAAGACAAAACCACTGGCTTTAAGTTGTTTTATAACCTAAGGTATATTAGACCAACAGTCATGCAAACATGATACGTAAAAGTAACCCACAATGCAATAAAGTTTGGTTATGTTATCAACTTGCATCCGATTCACATTTCCACATGTGCTCGCATAAAAAATGCAAACTCAGCATTCTAATTCTGAATAAAATATCCTCTAATCCACCGGCGTATTGCGCAAAATCTCGGGGCCCCCTCGTCCCAATAAAAAATTGCATTATGGAAATTAGATAATGGCCGAAAACATTGCTCTTTTCTATTTTAAAAATCATGGTTTGATTCATTTGAGTCATTACTGCGAGGCGGGACTGTCTCCTTATGGCCAGAAAGATGCTTTCAGACCAAATTTTGCATACTCTTCAAGGCCACACGGTTTAAGTTATCACTCCATTATTCGAGCTTTTCCCAAAACAAGTGTAACACACACAACCACCCGCCACCCATGTGGGTTGTTTAGCTAGCGAACTGAGTTAGAAGGATACACGCAAACTGTTTTGTTATTGAACCAAGTAGGTATGGCGATGTTCCACGAAACTTGATGTTACTTCGAACCAATAAACCATCGCCAGTATTATCCCAACTCTCTGTAATTCATTCAAACTGTGCTCGTATTTTGCAGCCAAGTCGGTGCAGTCATAAAACTCATTTCAGCAAATTTGATGAGGCAGTTCAGAAAATTTGATTTCGAGTTTAAAGTCTCTCACTCATAACTGGCATGTCATGGAAAAAATTCTAAATTAGTCATTAAAATTAGTCGAAATCATTCCGCATTCAACGATGTAATCTTATCAGTAGGTCACCGAACAAATAACAGAGTTTTTTTGTTTTGAAAAACTGAAATTTTCCTATACTTTCAATGGCGGACACAGAGAATTGACTAAAAAAAGTGCACTCTAATTGCTGCCACAAATTAACCAGCCATAGATCTTGATTGAAAAACTGATTTTAAGAAAGATTGAAACATTTAGAATGTTACAATAAGAAGTAAAAGGTAGGTCACCGGACTAACTTAGGAAATAATTAACTTTAAATGCCTCAACCCCACGAAAATATGTATATCCTTCATGCCAGAGAGGAAACATTTGGCAACACCGCAGCGTAAATGTGCCTTGTGAAGATCTAAACGCATGTCGCCCCGCCATCTTGGCCAGAGAACTGAGCAACAACAACGGCAGACAGTGTTGCCGATTGTTGCCAAGATTTTACAGCAGTTTAGGAATTGGCAATAAAAAAAATACTTACAGACCAACTTGACTGATAAAAATCATCCAAAAATCATAATAATCTATTGCTTAAATATTTTAAACTTAATTATTGCATAAAAGACATCTAAATGTAAAAAATACATCCATAATAGTTAATTTTTAGCTGAAATTGGTAAGCACGATTTTTTCCGTGGTTGGTACTTCGTGGCATATTTCTGTGGCTGTGATTGGTTGAAACAAAACCACGTGATCAAATGAAAGAGAGACTTTAAGGGCAAGCTAGCCCAAAATATTTCCAGTTTATATTCAGTCCTCTAGTTGCTTTCGTGGCAGTAAGTCGATTACACACGTCATACCAATCTCGTTAAAAACGCGTGTGGCAAGAGTTTTACTATTTCGATTTTGTGACCCAAAGTCGGCAAGCTTTTGCTGGCTGTACTTATGGTATTGTATTGATGATGATTGATGGTTGCTACTAGCTATTAATTGCTAATTTAAATTTTGCGTGTTTGTTACTTGTGTCTCTAAACAAAATGAGTGTTCGACAATTGACGAGGTGTCACTGTGGGAGAGAAAGAGGTGATATGAACCAGACGAATTGGTCGCGACACGTAGAATCATGTGCCAACGTGGTAGAATTAAAGGAAAGCGCAAGCCCGATGCTGCAAGTGCAAGTTCAACCTCAACCACCTTGGATAGATTTTTCAAAAAGCCTTGTCCTAGCAATGGTAAGCAACGCAACATTTTTTTATTTTATTTAGAAAAACAAATCACAATTGTATAAGTATTTTGTTGGCGGTGGGAAATCCTTATTTTCGCAATGTGCTCGTCTGTTCGTTGAGTCCAGCGCTGGAGTCAGTTCTACACAGACTCCGAATTTGGCCCAATTTGATAGGGCAGTTGCCCCAATGTCGACGCCTCCAGGTGAGACGAGAGTTATGTAAATCCCTTATATGCACTTGTTTCGACTATAGCAACGCCTGGTAGCAATGACGGGCCTGGTTTTTGAACAGTACCGCAAAAAATGTGTCAGTGAACTAACGAGTCAAACAGTAATTAAGTACAGGAACCTTCTTGAAGAATAAATCGATCATAAAATATGCAGTTCTGACTAACCCATTCTCAAGCCCCTAATTGACCGCAAACGCGTATATTTGCTTCAATGAAAACCTTGAACTCAAAATTTTGTTTGGGGCTGTGGGCCCTAACCCCCCAAATTTTTATGTATGTCTGACCCCCCCCACGGAAAAAATAGTTCCTATGCCCCTGAGTATAGATGATACACAATCAAGATTATCAATCAACACTCGCAGAGTTATAGGACACGTGAAAATACAAGCTCCTGCTCATTGGAATTGGATGACTCTTTAAACAAATTCGGTTCTTCCACCAACTATGGTGAGCAATGCGAGATAATTTTTCTATCACTTTGAGCAAGCTAACGAGCAAAAGCAAAAGCCAATAGCTTGGCTTGTAATGTGGCTAGTACTGGTAACAAATATTTATAATTTCAATATGATAGGTTCATAACACGATACAATTTAATACGCTGCACGTTTCTTTAATTAAGCCGAGTCTGCAAGTGGCGATACCGTCAATTCTGTCTCTGATCACGATCAGATAATAATGATTCCTAGAGCTTATCGAGAGTCAATTGAAATAAGAAACACAATTTATTTTTGATTCATTAGAGAAAAGATTTTAGTATTCACAGTTTTTCAGCCAGGTTTTCTTGTCTCTATCCAAATAATGTAAACGTAGCTAAAGATTATCAAAACCCAAATGATTATTAATTATTTAAGAATTCCAATAAAATTTAAGAATTATGGCTTAAATTTTTTTTGTGCAGCCCCCCCCCCCCCCCCTCCCCCCGTGGGGTGGGTGGGTGTCTAAGCTAAATAGATCTTGCTCCAGTACTGGCCAAGCCTCAAGCCGCCACTGATGTACGCGGTCTGGTTTTAGGCACATTTCGACAGCAGGCATCCAGTCCCTTATTTAGGTACCAGTATTGGCAAGGGAAGGCCATCGCCTAGGGGCGCCGAGGCTTTAGGGGCCGGCGCCAAGTTTTGTATCTTTTATTTTTTATTAACATTGTGAATTGCAATGTCATGTGTTCAGTCAATATCGCATCATATAAGCAACAATACTTCTGAATGTATAGTCTTCGTTTATGTGAAATGAATATCGAGAATTATTTCTTTCTTGCGTACAGCGTATGTGCGCTAATCCTCATTTCCTGTGTGAAAGGCAGTTGCAGCCGGAAAGTAAGGACTGAGAGGTTTTTGAACTCATTTTACGATAGGATAAAAATATATTGCGAATTAAGCTCCCGAATTGGCCGAATGGCTAATTCCACTCCTGGAACTTCATCGCTTTTTTCCAGTGTCAAATGTTGGGAAAACCCATTGATTCATTAGCGCGGCTAACAAGATCTACGAATACACTGTTAGCCAAGCTAACGTTACAATATTATGTCGTAGCTATTTGGGGCCCATAGTGGTTAGTCTAATATATTTTCACCTTGGCGCCTTGGTCACCTTGGCAAGGCATTCACCCAGCGCGATTTTCGGGCATTTTCTTTATTTATGCATTTGAATGTTGCGATAGTAAAACAATAAAAAATACATTGTGTTTAGAATTTCTATTTGCATACCAGTGACCAGTTGTTCGGGCGAACGCTTTTTGTTCACAAATAATGCGAGTGAAAAACCATCTGCGATCCACTACATCTGAGAGCAGCTCTCTGCTTTGTCCCTTATTTGCATTGAAAATGAAGTTTTGAACTCGATTGACACAAAATATCTAATTGACATATTCCCAAGTTTGAATGTGCGCCTCCTACGAAGGAAGTGTTGTGACTTGTGACAAGGCATGTCAGCCATCGACGGCATCACATCGAATATCCGAGCACACTACCAGTGCCTTATCGATGGAATTTTTTCTCGTCTTTCTTAATATCGCGCGAATTTGTTGCTAGGGAACGTGGAAAATGTAAGTCAAAATATACTCGGGTCGAATCATGCTCAAGGTCAAAGCCACCTACGCATCTTTGCTAAGGCCCTACGAGCAAATCATAGCATCCATTCAGAACTGGAAAGTGGCAAGGCTCGATGATTAAATAAATGCATGTCTTGAAGGTGTGATGTCCAAATGCCAAATTAATGCAAAAATTAGTCAGTTCTAGAAATCGTTACCCCTGCATACCATGCCAAACTAAGTCTGCCGCACCGCTGCTAACGCGTATATAATACTAGGGCGAACGCAATTTGTGTTGCGTTGAAGATGAGCGTAGCGGTTTGTATATAGCGCAAAAAAGATTGAGGCAAGAAGCCTATGCAAATCATGGAGCAGCAAGCCGGACCAATGCTTTCTCAAAAATTCTGATCACTTGAAAATGTAAACGATTCTGACCTTTCTTTGTTTCTGTCCGAGCTGTCGGGTAGCGGAAATATTCTCATTTTGAGATCATTGAGCATTGTGCATGTTAATGCATAGATGTAACTCGCATGCCCAAGGGTTTTTATTGGGTTTTATTGGGTTGGTTTTTATTGGGAAAAATCTGGTGTGATGTTTCGATTTGGTTTCGATGGTTTCTAAAGGCAAATCGAAATTGGGAACATTTGAAAAAAATACGCACTTTTAAATAAATTTCCGTACTTTTCCAAACATGCCCAATTGTCGAATTTTGCTCTTTTTTCTGCTTTGAAAGTGAAGGGTGTGGAGGATTTTCTTGAAAAACGCAGGGGGTCTAAGTTGAGAACAAAAGTAGACACCCTGAAAATTTCGTCCCACTCGAAGCAGGCGTTTGGCCTGTAGAGCGCGCGCAAACACACATACAAAAAAAAAAACAAACAAACACACACCAAGTGTTTTTTTTAGCAGTAGTGAAATTGATGATTTCGCTTCGCTCGCTTCGCTCGCTACGCTCATCAATAATCTTACCTTGCACATTCTTCATTGAAAATTCTTTGGAGCGACCCTGGCTCGATGGCGCATCGTTGTACTATTCGCGCCCTAAGCGCCGCCACTTCTTCGACGAACGGCTCCGGGTCGTGGTCGTGCGCGCCGCAGTTACCCGGATTGTGTTTCGAAAATGTCTAGCGAGTGCCATAACTCCCCTTCCTGGGCATCTTGTTATGGTACACGCGAGATATACTGATAGATCTCGTGAAACTCTCACTACGTATCTGTATCCGTAATGTAAATACGTAACTGAACCTGCCCGCTGGCCGGGTAGCTCTACAACAACCATAGCGCAAATCCTCCTACGATCCCGGGTTCCCGGGCTACCAGATTTTCTGAACCAAAAGGAAAATTACTGAACGGATTTTATTGTCGGAAAATGTTTACTTATTTGTAAGAATTTTATTTTGCGGACATGTTTTTTTTCCATCTTGTTAGGCAAGTGAAAGATGCTAATCTCGGCGGGATATTTTCAAATTTCGGCCAGCTTTCTACTCGACAGCGATACGGTGATACAATTCAGGTCCGCAACTTTTCCATTCCTTGCCTTTTCCAACTTTTTATACTCCAGCAATAAACTTAATCCAGGGTGTCAGGATCAGTGATCAGTATTGGGGCGGTAGGTAACGCAACCATGGAGTTTGGAAAGGTCTGATTCAAGATTCCGGTTCGGATGTATCGAAAAATATCACTAAAATGGACCATACGTTTGGCATGGATCGTTAAGTGGAAGCCCAGGCACTGGATCTGCTGAATATAACGTGAGCCAAATGTGTATTCAATTTTCGATTTTTTTGGCTAATGGTATCAGCAAAGCGTCGTCTTGAAAAAATGTGAAAGTTCCCTAAAACTATATGTTTTTACATACATTTATGTTCCGCGGGTTGCCAAGAGGGCTAGGTAAATTGAAGTTTAGCCGATTGCAGTTTACATGGTTGGTAGTTTTTTCAACTGTTGTATTACATGATTTGATCATTTGATCCTCAAAAACTTTTAGAATAGGGTTGCTATTTCAGAAAGTTTCAGACGCGTTTTGTTTTGAACATTATTTCATATTTCCGATCAAAATCAAAAGTACTATCATGGTTCACGGGGTAAAGCTTGTCTGTGCTTGAAGACTTTTGGCTGTGTGGAAATGTTTACATTGGGTTTCAAGGTGAATTCTCTCTCATGTCACCCTCACTCATGTATTATTGGATGAGCGAGCGAAGCGAGCGAAGACTTCAATTACACCACCCGTAGAAAAAAGTATCCCATGTTTATTTTTTTGTTTTTTTTGTCTGTTTGTCCGCGCTCTACTGACCAAACGGCTGAAGCGATTTTGATGAAAATTGTAGGAC
Source organism: Nemoura dubitans (assembly GCA_921293005.1). Lineage (NCBI taxonomy): Eukaryota > Metazoa > Arthropoda > Insecta > Plecoptera > Nemouridae > Nemoura > Nemoura dubitans. The sequence continues at coordinate 46,916,639 of OV121074.1, read as the reverse complement.
ACCTTCAAAATCTCTGAACTTAGATCTGCCACGTTTTTGAAAAAGATCGGCTCGGAACTTTTTGCATAAATCGATTTTTACGAAATTTTTCGATTTTTTCAAAATTTTGCGTCTTTATAACTGTCAAGGTTATTAACCAATCTTTGCCCAAATTTGTACACATGTTGCCCTTATGGATATTTATCATTCCTGAAAATCTTAGATTGGTAAGACGTTCCGTCTGGTTTTTATTCGCATTTAAGTAGTGATTTTTCGTGATTTTCGACGCCTGATTCAACATGTGATCGGTGTTCTTGGTTATATAAATTCCAATATAAAAACTCTAATTTATAAATCAGTGTATGACTTTTGCTTTTGTTCTTGAATGTGTATTATTAATTTGTGTTAGGGACTGCATTCTATTGCAAATTTGACAATGAAATTACGCTCATCCTTCAACGCGACGGTATAGAGCGTTCGGCGAAGCCCTAGTAGGGTAAACTCGCCAAGGACAGTATTCTGGTACCGTGGACCAAATTCGTACGTGTCTGACCGTGACTGGTACATTGCCATTCTCAATGTAATACTTACACACTTTAGTTTGCGTTTACATTGCGTGCACCCTGTACAACCACACTACCTACATGAAACAATGCCTACCTAAATAGGAACCAATTTTGTGGATAGAGGATAGAGTTGTTCTCAAGCAAGATTTTGTTTGCGGTGACCAAAAATAGACCACCACTTAAATAAACAATACAACTAGCAGGTAGTACAGTAAAATAAGTAGGTAGGTAGGTACAACATAGCGCTCATTCTTACTTTCTATTATTCTCACACGTTAAGCTTTTTAGTCACCACATCCAAGGTGTCATATTGTGTTATTTTTTATAATTTTTTTAACCAGCTTGTTCCTATCAAAGCAAAACCCATACTTTTAATTTTTCTTTCTAGTGTAACCGAAGGTTCCAAAAAAAACTTTAAAAAGTTAAATGAAGTAACTGGCGCAGCGTGTAACCAAAAATTCTGCTCCCATTTGCATTAGGAATTATTCTCCTAAACATTTTCCTCATACAGAGGAATCCTGGAATAGAATCCTGCAATGAGGATTAGTTCTATATCTTGAATGTTGCCCTCATAGCCATACTTTTAAGTTAAAGCATATCATACAAACTAAGGATGTGTCTGAATTAATTTGGTCTCGGTCTTGCGTACTTGGTCTTGGTGACTTGATTTGTTTCATATTTGTACAGATAACTTTAACTACCTGACATAATCACGGCTCCGACCGCCATTTGATAACACGGAAGTCAGCGAGACCAAGTCTGCGAGACTGCATCGTCCAAGTCTCGCTTACTCGCTCTGCCATGCTCGGGGCTGGGTGGCTTTTGCAATTCGGACAGAACTTGTGACGTCATTTGTCAAGAACGAGTACGCGAGACCGCATGGAACAGCCAATTCAGACACGGCCTTAACAACGGCCCAAAGCTGCTAATTCAAATTGCAATTTTATTATGGACAAGAAATTGTTTTTTACTTTCACATGCAGAGTGGGGGGATCCAGGAGATAGGGTAAAAACTATATATAGCATATATAGTTCATACTGTACTGTATTAAATTAAACTTCAGCTCAAGTAGCCCTTAGATCGTCACACCACAAAGGATTACACTGACCTTATTTTCTACGACTCCAACCTACCCCATTACAATTTCAATTTCAATTTCAAAATCTTTATTGTAACAGGTATCAAGCTACCCACAAGTACAATATAATAAAAACACAGTACCTAACACAGTAACACATTGAAAACCACTAAATAAAACAAAGTCCAACAACATTTTGTTTCAGACTAGCTCATCACATTTGTTCCACAATTCTTTTAACATTTTGTTTGAACTCTAATACAGAGGCAACGTTTATGTCGACGTCGTCGCCGCCCTTTTGCTTACACAGATAATTAAAGACAAATTGCAAACGATTTATACATGTGTTTTTGTAAAACATTGATACGACTAGCACATGGCCTGAAAAACTCCTTGCTTCTTGTGCCTTTTGCAGGAACTCTAAAATTAATATTAGTTAAAAGATAGTCTCCTTTTGAACGAATGATGCTGTACAAAAAAGACATATCAGATAAAATTCGCCTTCTGTATAGGGTCGTCAGATTCATACTATTACACATATCAACATATGATGCTCTATGATACTCAGTGTCGGTCCTTGTGCAGATTAGCTTGACAAAACGACGTTGGACACTTTCGATACACTCCGTGTACCTATCCCTTATGTGAATTGTTTGGGTTCCAAACAACTGCAGCGTATTCAACCTGTGGTATTACAAGTGTGACATACAATCGCTTAACCGTTTCTTTCCTAAGCTCCCTGAGACAATTCCTTTTCAAAAAACCTAGAAGTTTGTACGCCTTCGGGACAATCTGTCCGATATGATTGTTAAAAGACAAATCACTGGTGATCAAGACTCCCAAATCTCTGATTCGGCTCACACGATTTAGTACCGGGTCTCCTAACGTGTAGTCATGTACATAACCTCCACCAGAATACTTTGGAGACCTAGCATGCCCTATATCCACCAAGGTGGCAACCAGAGAGTATCTAGTCGGGAAGAGGGGCAAGCTAACGTTATAGGGGCGGACCTACAAGAAACGCGCTGCCAGCGCCATCTGATGCCTGATTGTTTCAAAACCCCCCCGCACCGCGTACACCAGCCCTCCGCGCGCCAATATATTTAGCCCCGGGTTTTATTCAAATATTGCATCTGACAAGTAATGTCATTGCTGTACCAGTGACCTTTGCAATTTGGGTGGAAATAATAATACATGTATTTAGGCATTAATATTTCTCCTCAAATTGCAAAAGTCAATAATAGAGCAATGACATTACATTGGCAGATACAGTATTACAGCATAAAATATAATTCAGACAAAGTAAAACTTTTAGAATCATAGCATCATTTTTGACATAAATATATGTTTAATTAGGTTATTAAGTAATTTTTAAGCAAATACATACGAAAAAAGACACATCAAAAGGAAGTAAAAATATTTTTACAAGATATGCAGATGGTTATGTGCTAGTACATCAGAAATCACATAATTGAATTTGACACAGACATTGCAACTGGCATTGGCAACAGGTTGAAGTTTTTTCACAATAGTATGAGCTGAGCGACCCAAAACGTTAATGTAGGTATTCAATTTATACTGCTTTTATCAACTCCATTAATAAGACATTGAGAAATCCATTGTCAATCTTTTACACTTAAAACATAATATATTTTAATCAAGCAACCTGCCAACCAGAAAACAAAGCAAAATGGTTCAATAATTATGTAAGTACCTACAAAATAATTTTGATCTTCATGGCTTGACTTTTCAAATATGCTCAAAATTAACAGCAACCCGGCCTTGTCTCGGTTGCCCGAAACAACACTACATGTAATATTGCATCAGCACGACATTGTGCTAGATACCGAAAATATGTATCTAAAACCAGAAGTTACCTAAAGCAGTCTCAGTCTTCAGAAACTCATATCAGAATGCTAATTTGTAACAAGAAGAGTTATAAAATAATAATATAGGTTGTTAAGCATAAATAGTAGGTACACAAATATTAATGCTATACATATAAACATAGTTGATGAGCGTAGCAAGCGAAGCGAAATCAATTATGTCTAATATTGCAAATATGTCAAATACTTTGTCTACTGCTAAAAAAAGCACTTGAGTGTGTTTTTTTGTTTGTTTGTATGTGTGTTTGCGCGCGCTCTACAGGCCAAACGCCTGCGTCGATTGGGATGGAATTTTCAGGGTGTCTAATTTTGTTCTCAACTTAGACCCCCTGCATTTTTTCAAGAAAATCCTCCATACCTCTTTCCTTAAAAGCATAAAAAAATAGCAATATTCGGCAATTGAGAAAGTTTGGTAAAGTACGGAAATTTAATTAAAAGTGCGTATTGTTTTGAAATTTTCACAATTTCGATTGTTGTCTTTAGAAACCATCGAAACCAAATTGAAACATCACACCAGATCTTTTGACTTGAAGTTGACTTCAAGATTTGACAGATATTAGAAATTTTGTCAATTTCTTGCATGCAAGTTTTTGAAAGAAAGTCCACGGCAGAAATATATCTCCAACTTAATAAAAACCCTTGGGCATGAGTTACATCTATGTATATACATGCACATTGCTCAATGATCACAAAATGAGCATATTTCCGCTACCCGACAGCTCGGACAGAAACAAAGAAAGGTCAGAATCGTTTACATTTTCAAGTGATCAAAATTTTTGAGAAAGCAATGACCGGCTTGCCGCTCCATGATTTTCACAGGCTTTTTGTCTCAATTTTTTTATGCGCTAAATACAAACCGCTACGCTCATCTTCAACGCAACACAAATTGCGTTCGCGAAGCCCTAGTTAAAATCATTAGCAATCCAATATCCTTACCTGGCATGGACTTTCCTTAATAAGTAATTCTCAATATCACAAAAACACGTAAGGAAATCACATGCTGTAAAATATATTCTATATTAGGTACCTAATTTAGTTGTCGTGTCAAAAATTAAATTTACAAACTGGCTGCACATAATCACTGATTTGGCCACCAGAAGAAGTCAATTATTTTGCATTCAAGGTTAAAATACCTACATGCTTTTAGAACTTGGCAGATATTTTAAAAACTAATATTTGTTAGGAAAAGTTGAGATAAAGTGCCAACCATATAATATGTAGGTAGGTACCTACAATTGTTAGCATTTAGCTTACGTACAGGGTTCTGGTCGCCTTCCTATTCCGGAGCTTGATTGAAGGCTCAGGTGTGCATCACAATCTTCATTCTTTTCTTCTTTGTGACTTGACTGCTGAGCCAGAAATCGTGGTGTTCTCTTGCAGTGATTGTGCAGCCTGTATGACTCTACAGAACAGTTTGCAGAAGCGCAGCCAGAATAGCATCACTGTGGATGGAGCAGCTGTCTAACAGGAACTCGACAAATTCCACCATGTTCCTAGTTGGATAGGTTATAAACTGATTCTTGTGCAGGTCATATTCCTTGAAGGAAATGAAGCGGTGGTCTTCGGTCAGCTGGTGTGTCTGGACCAGCAACTTACGTTCAGTGTATGACAAGGCGATGCAAAGCCGCTTGGCGTTGTAGCTGCATATGTAAGCCGTTGGCAGCCTCCGCAGGCCCGTGAGCTAGTCCTCTTCTCCCGAGGCGGCTGGTAAGGCATGCAGGCAAAGGTTTGTGTCGGCCCTCTGTCAGATGGTCGCAACCAAAACCTACAAGAAAATAGTCATGAGGTTACATACTTCATCGTCCACAATACCTACTAGAGCCTCGAAGAATTCCTGTCCTCCCATCCTGGGTATCAGAAAACACCATAAAGCCAGCCTCCGCCCTCTCCCACCCCCCTCTGGCTCAAAACAGCAAGAATATTACAACGCTCTTAGATCTTCATAATTAAAAACTCGAGCTTAACCAATAGGGTTATGAGTGCCAACTTTGTACTAAACCTAAGGCCTAATGCATAGTCATAGTATTGAGAATGCTTTACACTAAACAAACATAACCTAAGACTAAAACGTAAAGAACCTATAAATAATAATTATAAATAATATTGTAAATGTAAATTATAATATCAATTATTATATTTTCACATCCCACACCCTTGCCATGTAAGAGTCACGGGCTAGTAAACATTTAATGTACCGCGTAAATAAATAAAATGCACATGAAGATTATCTGCAACCAGATGAATTATAGATTTTTGATGGGTGAAGTAACATAAAAATTATACCTTTCTGGGTGTAAAAGAGGCATCCCTTTCCTCGAGGAGTGCTCGCAGGTCGCTGTGCAGCTGGTCGTTATCATTTCTTTCTTAAATCATTTCTTTGTTACTGTTGTTGTTGAACGACGCACTTGCAAACTGCAAAGTAGTCCTTTTAAACCAGCGTCCGTTACGCCGTGACCCATGTGACATTCACGTGACCACCAAGACCGCTTTTACGGCAGGCCGCGCATTCTGACGGGTGATTGTTTCAAAACTTTTTAGATCAAGGCCACGTATCCAGCTTACCGCCCACTGGTGGCAACTGTACAAAGGTTGCTCCACCAGGTGAACTAAGCCAACCAAAGTTAACATTCAAGATAAATCACTAAAGTCCCTTGGAACGACAGCCTCCCTTTGACACTGACAGCTCTTCCCTTGGTGGCGAGGCTTCACCTGAAGCTTGCTCCCCATTGCAATGCCACCTTCATCGGCATCGGACAATCTCCTGTGGGACTCCTTTCGCTGCGGTTTGCGCATTATTGAAGTAGCAATGAGCTTTTTGAACTTCTTGGTAAAGTATCTTCGTAACTGATGTTGCTGTCTTCGTTTTCTCTGCTACTCACTGACAAATATATTCCAGAAATATTATTTCCGGCCTGAATTATATTACGTAAGCACCCTTTGACTACAAAACACATTATTTTTATTCCTTATTCACATATTATGGGGTTATTTAATTAGTATAATTCACATTTTGGGGTCAATTGCTCTACATAATCCCCAAATCCACGAGGTGAGCGCCATGAGCGTGGTGAGTCCGCGCCATTCAGGGCCCAGATCCACAAAGCAGAGTTAAGAGTTACTCCTCGGGGTAAAGTGATGAACAGCCAATCACAGACGGGTATTTGCTGATTTCAGGGGTGGTGATAACAAACTTATCTCTATTTTTACCCTAACTCTGCTCTGTGGATGGAGCTAGCTCAAATGCCATTCTGAGGCCAGCTTCACATCGGTCTCACATGCGCGCGCCTACAGCTGGCTGGAACACGACCAACTGCAATACGACCATATAGCCAAATGGACGTTCTTTGTCTAGAAGTATATTGTATACAAGTTGACAAAATGAGTGTCTGTATACGAGTTTTTTTGTATACCACTTGCAAGTCTCTGAACGGGATTTCACTTGTATACAAGTATACGAGTTTTGTTGTTGATGACTTGCAAGTCAGTAAATACTATATTTAATTTGTATACAAGTATACAAGTTTTTCTGTATACGAATTGAAGGCATCCCGCAAAGTGGCTTGGTACGATCATAGAATAATAAGAATTAGATAGAAGCTGATCGCTTATGGCAGACGGCACGCTCGGAGCTCAGTGGTGCAATCCGCCACCGGCCGCGGCGCTGGTAGTTCGCCGCTCAGGCGGCGAATTTGAACAGGCAAACTCGGTGTCCCCCGTCGCGATTCGAGCCTCTCCGGCTACCGCTCAGCCGCCGAGTCCGAATGAATGCGCGCGAACAGCGACAACAGCGCGCTTGCAAGTCTAACATTAGCGATCAGCTTCTACCTAACTCTTATTATTCTATGGTACAATCATAGAATAATAAGTACAATAGACTTGGTTCAGGTACACCAGAACCGGTTGGAAACAAACATTTACCTAGCCAGGCAAGAATCAAAATAGTTCTTTTAAAACTTTTTCAGAGGCATTGGTATGTGGGATCCTACTTACCTCTTACCTAGTAATGTCATTGATGGTAATACTTATCAGCTTGTGTTGGGAATGCACTTTAAATATATTTATTTCAAATTAACTTGCACCTTCGGCAACAACCTTTTGAATTGGAAAGTAGAACACACAGTGACAATTTTCTGTCATCTTAGCTGATCTCAAATTGTCAACACTGACAATGATCCAAATTTTGCCTAGCCATGGTGAGGTAATTTTAGTTTTTTTGAAATAATGATAAACTTACTTTCTCAATTTGCAAGGAAACAGTTTTCTTAGTGCAATGCCAAAATTTGAAACATTCTAACACACTCTCTATCAATTCCATTAGTTTTTTTGTAACGCTTGACGTAGATATCTGAATTTTAAGTGACAAATTTTGCCCCGCTGACATTTCGCCCAAACAGCTGAATGGGAAGAAATCAGTCACACTTTTTTGGCTCTTCTCGTTTACAATTTAATTAATTACTTATTTTCTGGTGTTTAGACTATCGTTCCGCAAAACAGAATAATTTTTGATTCAAAAATAATACACTCAATAATTTTCCGAAGGGTCCTGCGGAATCCCATAGATGGACGGCAGATCCATTTTGAAACCACTCAGAGCATAAGCCATTTCCCCATGTTATACTCATATAACACGTTGTGGGAAGCTGCGCTAAAAACCAGTTTGCTTATCAGCAACTGCCTTGCTCCGTGAAATGTGAATCGACCAAGCTGATAGTTCGGTCCACTGTCGAGTTTTGCAATAGATTTCACGCAAGTCCAATGGCCTAAATGCAGTAATTTTTAAGCTAGAAGAAAATTCAAAAAAGTCTGCTGCTCCTGCTCTGTACGAATAGCACATAAGCGTCACATTTTTCGTACTTGCAAAAATTTTGGTATCCACAATGTGAATTAATTTATTTCCTATAATTGCTTTAACTAGGGCGAACGCAATTTGTGTTGCGTTGAAGATGAGCGTAGCGGTTTGTATATAGCGCAAAAAAAGATTAAGGCGAGAAGCCTATGCAAATCATGGAGCAGCAAGCCGGACCAATGCTTTCTCAAAAATTCTGATCACTTGAAAATGTAAACGATTCTGACCTTTCTTTGTTTCTGTCCGAGCTGTCGGGTGGCGGAAATATGCTCATTTTGAGATCATTGAGCATTGTGCATGTTAATACATAGATGTAACTCATGCCCAAGGGTTTTTATTGGGTTGGTTTTTATTGGGAAAAATCTGGTGTGATGTTTCGCGCATAAAAAGATTGAGGCAAAAAGCCTAAATCATGGAGCAGCAAGCCGGACCATTGCTTTTTCGAAAATTCTGATCACTTGAAATTGTAAACGATTCTGGCCTTTCTTTGCTTCTGTCCGAGCTGTAGGGTAGCGGAAATATGCTCATTTTGAGGTCATAAAGCAATGTGCATGTTAATATATAGATTTAACTCATGCCTAAGGGTTTTTATTGGTTTGGTTTTTATTGGAAAAAATCTGGTGTGATGTTTCGATTTGGTATCGATGGTTTCTGAAGGCAATTCGAAATTGGGAACATTTGAAAAAAATACGCACTTTTAAATAAATTTCCGTACTTTTCCAAACATGCCCAATTGTCGAATTTTGCTCTTTTTTCTGCTTTGAAAGTGAAGAGTGTGGAGGATTTTCTTGAAAAACGCAGGGGGTCTAAGTTGAGAACAAAAGTAGACACCCTGAAAATTTCATCCCACTCGAAGCAGGCGTTTGGCCTGTAGTGCGCGCGCAAACACACATACAAAAAAACAAACACACACCAAGTGTTTTTTTTAGCAGTAGTGAAATTGATGATTTCGCTTCGCTCGCTTCGCTCGCTACGCTCATCAATTAATATCGCATCACCTCCGACCCGACTGGGCAAGGTAACCGCCGTAAAGCCACCGGAAAGGTAGGGTATCGGTAATAACAATTAACTTGATGGAAAGATAACAGAAGCAATTAACAGGAATATAATGGAATCTGAACATGGAAACATGTGTTTTCTTCAATATTAACAAAGTAGTGATTAATAAGTATTCATAGCATTTTTTATTTTATTTTCTACCAATAAAATTAGGTTTTTTAGGCCAGTGCAGGTGTGTGGAATCTGATACAAAACTTGCCAGATAACAGATTCATGAGTTTTGCGAGGCAGGTACTTACAATAAAACTGGTTTTAAAAAACTAGATTGCGACCGATCAATGAACATGACATCTCCTGCCACCATTTGCTCATCCACGTGGTCGGTACCTGGCCTGCATATGCTCTTTTCAGGCAAACCTTTCTGAGCAGATAGCCGACATTCGATTGGAACGCTTTCAAAGTCCAGAAGTGTACGTATAATTATATTAAATCAGGCAAATTATTTGAGAACAGTGTGGTTGGGAGTGGGACACATTCCAAAATTCCAGCAAAAAAATCTCTGCAGCCAAGATCGCTAGAACCATTAACCTAGATAAAACCGTTAATTTGGCGATATTCAGCTTTTAGTCTGTGCTGGCTGGCTGGCTGGCTGGCTGGCTGGCTGGCTGGGATGTATGTAACATCGAGCTTCATTCTTTATAGATATAGCGAAAATCGGCTGAAAACGGGTGGAAATGGTTTATTTATGTTCAAAATCATGGTTTACATCCAGAGACGACATTCTTACAGCGATTTGAAAGTGTTTTTTAGGTGAAATATTGAAAAAACTGATTGCATTTGGCTGACAAGATTGAAGAATGCATTGCAGCCCAGCTTGATTTTTTAATCGTTCAAATCTTACCTTTTACTGAACCGCTGCGTCTAGGTGACTATTAACGCATGCATTATAAAGTTATTGAAGAAATTTTGTCAAAACGCTTCTATTTGCGATATTACGTGGAATTGAAATGATTTGGCATTCAGAGTGACAGATGAATTCTTTTGTTTTGTTTTCATACCACAGCAAGGTAAATGAATCCATGAATTTATCTTTTACGCAGTGAATGTAGCTATTTAGGTACACGACATCGGGTACAGAAAGCAAAACTCCTGAAAAAACATCCAAAATCGACTAGAAACACATATAAATAATTTTGATTAGCATAAAATGTAAGGCATTGATTGCGGACAAACTTCAGGCGGAGTGAAATGCCGTGAAATAGCTTCTAAAATGTTCAATACACTATTTTTGTGTAGTCAGCAAGAAAAGTTTTCCGCAGTCTTGCCAGATCTAGGTAATTGATGCTATCAATTACGTTTTTAACAAACGAAAATTGACGTATATAAATATATTTATTTATTTATTTATTTATCTGTGCATTATAATACTTTTGGATAGTGTATCAAAATAAATTTAATTGATTAATGAAATTTGTGTTGAAATATGAGTTTTGACATTTGCTACACCTTGACGTTGGACATTTTCAAATGCAACTTTGCAAATTAAACTTAAAGTTTTTTTCCGGCAAGGTGGATTGGGATAATGACATTATGATTTACGAGCAACAAAATGTTGTTACGTTTTGGTCCCAAGTCCTAGGACCTAGGTTTGGCCTAGGGCCATATTTTAGTTATAACCTGGCTACCGGGTATGCCCGCTGGGCATAGGGTACTAGCGTCGAAGGAAAGGGCTTCATCCTTTAGCTGGAGCTTAACACTGAATGATCTTAACATTATCTTCACGTTCATGGTGATGTGAGTTTCTTCCGGTAATTTCATCGGGTTCTTTCAGTGAAAAACATTTCACTTTGGCGATTTTGCTCTCCACCACTTATATGAGCAAATAGTTTTAATAAATATTAATTCTAATAAATGATAAATATTTAAAGCCATGAACTGGAAAGTACTAACATGCCCTCACAAGCAGTTCACTATACGTGCGTAGCACGGGCCCATACTGCTAGTTAACCTTATATAAAAACTCTAATTTGGCGCGCTTTTGAACGGGAGCGCATCAGTTTTCCTGGCGAATTCTGGCGATTATAGCTTGGGTTCCGTGTTCAAATCTTACCTTTTACTGATCCGCTGCGTCTAGGAGACTTTTCGCGCATAAATTATGAAGTTATTGAAGAAATTTTGTGAAAACGCTTCTATTTGCGATCATATTACGTGGAATTGAAATGATTTGGCATTTAGAGTGACAGATGAATTCTTTTGTTTTGTTTTCTTGCCACAGCAAGGTGAATGAATCCATGAATTTATCTTTTACGCAGTGAATGTAGCTATTTACACGTCATCGGGTACAGAAAGCAAAACTCCTGAAAAAACATCCAAAATCGACTAGAAACACATTATAAATGATTTTGATTTGCATAAAATGTAAGGAATGATTGCGGACAAATTTCAGGCGGAGTGAAATACCGTGTAGCTTCTAAAATGTTCAATACACTATTTTTGTGTATATTCAGCAAGAAAAATTTTGCGCAGTCTTGCCGATCTAGGTAATTGATGCTATCAATTACGTTTTTAACAAACGAAAATTGACGTATATGTATATATTAATTTGTGCATTATAATACTTTTGGATAAAATCAAAAGAAATGTAATTGATTTATGAAATTTGTGTTGAAATATGAGTTTTGACATTTGCTACACCTTTTGGCATTGGACATTTTCAAATGCAACTTTGCAAATTAAACTTAAATTTTTTGCCGGCAAGCTGGATTGGGAAAATGACATTATGATTTACGAGTCACAAAATGTTGTTACGTTTTGGTCCCAAGTCCTAGGACCTAGGTTATGGCCTAGGGCCATATTTAAGTTACAACCTGGCTACCGGGTATGCCCGCTGGGCATAGGGTACTAGCGTAGAAGGAAAGGGCCTTCTCCTATAGCTGGAGCTTAACGCTGAATGATCTTAACATTTTCTTCATGTTCTTGATGATTGTGAGTTTGTTACGGTAATTTCATCGGGTTCTCTCAGTGAAAAACATTTTACTTTGCGGACTGGTGGCGATTCTGCTCTTCACCCCTTATATGAGCAAAGAATTTTTATAAAAATTAATTTAAATGAATAATATATATTTAAAGCTATGAACTGGAAAGTATACTAACATGCCCTCACATGCAGTGCACTATATGTGCGTAGCACGGGCCCATACTGCTAGTTAACCTTATATAAAAGCTGTAATTAGGCGATGTTCAGCTTTTTAGTTTGTGCTGGCTGGCTGGCTGGGATGTATGTAACATCGAGCTTCATTCTTGATAGAAATCGCGAAAATCGGCTGAAAACGGGTGGAAATGGTTTATAAATGTTCAAAATATTGGTTTACATCCAGAGACGACACTTTTAAAGCGATTTGAAAGTGTTTTTTAGGTGAAATATTAAAAAAACTGATTGCACTTGGCTGGCAAGATTGAGTAGCACCTAGCAGCTCAGCTCGATTTTTAAATCGTTCAAATCTTACCTTTTTACTGATCCGCTTCGTCTAGGTGACTATTTTCGCATGCATCATGAAGTTATTGAAGAAATTTAGTCAAAATGCTTCTATTTGCAATCATATTATACGTGAACTTGAAAAGATTTGGCATTCAGAGTGACAGGAGCATTAGCTTTTGTTTGGTTTAAATGCCACTGCAAGGTGAACGAAATACTGTTATATTCTCTTGGCAGTGAATTGGGGATATTCACACGTCATTGGGTACAGGAAGCAAAACTGTTTTGAAAAAATTCGAAAACAGACTAGAAACTTATTTTAATGATCTTTATTTGCATAAAATGTAAATAATTGAATAATGCGGACAAATTTTTATCGATTTTTTAGCGTTTGGTAACAAAATTGTCCAAATTACTATTTTTGTGTTTTGGTTTGTTGGTTTGTTGGTTTTGGTCCCCAAGTCCTAGGGCTTAGGTTATGGCCTAGGGCCATATATGAACCATAATTTGGCAATCGGGTATGCCCGCAGGGCAGAGGGTACTAGCTTTATAACCTATTCAGCTAGAAACCGACACTGCATGATCATAACAATTTCTTCGTGTTCTTGGTAATGTGAGTTTGTTCCGGGTTGTATTAGAGGGCATTGGGCAGGGAAAAGTTCTTGGATTCTTAAAAAAAATATATATTTTAATCTTCAATGGCACGGGTAGATATGAGGGGATGCGACCCATTCTCACTTCAACTCTTCACCTCACCCGCAGAACAATATATGTGCGTAGCACGGGCTCATACTGCTAGTTCATCATAATATTTTAGTGATAACTTTGAACAAATGTTATAAGTTTACGTTTTTACTCTGTCGAATGTCAACGTAAGACTCCAACAATATTCCAGAGCAAGACTAATACATAGCAGCGAGCTCGCAGTAAAACAGTATACTTTACCAAAAAATATAGACCACGTAATATAATATTTCCACCCTATTCTGCGACTGCACCTGCGCGTTACAGGGTGCTTTGCTGACGAGTGCACGACTCACGCGGACATCCACAATTACTACTCCGAGCTCGGCTGTCTTCCGAACGTCGAGGACGGCGCCAGTTGCCCCAGCAGCAACGATTGCTCCGGTGAGTCACCTGCCAGCACTTTGACATCAGATAGCTTCACTCTGGGTTTGTCTATCCGGCGGGGATGTCATAGTGCCTCCAATCCGTTATTTCAGTTGTCTCTGAGGATCCGTTGAGAATAGGTTTCCTTTACAATATCCTCAGCTGTGTTAGCCTCGAGAGCCTCGAGCTCTCGATAAAAAAGCGCTGAGAATTGTCTTCGGGTTTTCGTACACAGCACGATTCGCTCGGCCTTTCTTCTCCCTTGACGCTCCCTCCCGGTCTTCCTGACCGGCAACCAGGAGTTTCCGAGTTCGGTTGCATATTTTCCAGTTTCAACTGTCTTCAGTCTGTTGGTTACTGGAACAGGACTCTCTTAACTACATACCGTGTTTTGCTGGCTGTTTGAATCATTCGACCAGCCAAGCGATTTTGTAACTGTTATGTTATGCCGTTATCGGTTCTAATGGATAAAATCCCTTTTGTTATCCATGTAAATTTTTTAACTTCGTAAACAAGAGCGGCGAAATTAGAGTAATGGTGTGTTTAGTGCTCCGCAAATAAGTTGGCAGAGAAAAAATTTCAACAAGGTTGAAGTTTGAAAATTCAATGAACTAGTTCGCGTTGGAAGGTTGCGTGGCCACATCCAGCCTTCTGATTGACTGAATTCGGCGCAAATTTCCTCTGCGAATTAATTTGCAGAGCACTAAACGCATCATTACGAAATCGCAGTGCTGGTGGTCGGTGTTTGAATCATGCGACTTTCGATTTCGTTACTCTGATTTCGCCGTTCTGGGTTACAAAGTTAAAAAAAATAATAACATGGACAAAACTCGTTATAGTACTGTTAACGGTATATATACCGTTGGCGTTTGCGCTTGTCCGTAGTGGGGATGGACGCGCGCGATCCGGACAAATGCTACCGGGATGGGAAGGTCTACGAGTCGGAAACGGAAGTGCCGACGCTTCCAGGCGCATGCCAGTTCTCGTGCCGCTGTGAATCGTGAGTACCTATGCTATCGATCATTCATCTAGGAACCTTAAAATTAGTAGGTACCTACCAATCAGAAAACCAAAATGCCGATTTTAAGTGCTGAACAGGTAAATCCATGGTCTTATCAGTCTATTTTTCATTCTAAAACATTGTTTAGTTTTTTTAATGATGCCCACATATTGTGCATGTCAGAACAAGACGTCTTTAATAATATCAGAATAAGCCACACTGAACGTGGTCGCATTCACAGCTGAGTCTGGTAGGGAAATTGTCGGGTAAAATGGCATGGATCTTCAGAATCAGAAGTGGAAGTGTGTATTTTACCATTCTGGAGGTCCAGCTTTATATCATCTAAAATGGCTGTTGTAAATGGCCAAAACGGCTTGTTGTGAAAGGGTTTTAGGCGACTAACCAGACAAAGGTTCGAATCAATAACGCTCATACACCAATTGGTCCGACGTTTTATCAAAAATTACAACTCCTAGAGTTGAGATCCCAACTATATAGGCATTACAACTGAATTTGCTGCACGCAATTGGCTGAATTCAGTTGTAACTCCTATTTAGAATCTCAACGAGAAGTTGAAAAACTTGGTAAAACCAGGCGTATCAAACGGGAGAGTTAGCCAGCATCAGCAAACAACGCATGCTTGAGTCGGGCTCCTATTTTTCGGATAGTCCACACATGTTTCTCGGTCCGTGTTATTGTAAAAGGGATCAAAGTTTGTCTCGGACATTCTTTCAGCAAACTAGTAATACAAACCTTTCATTGGATGAATGGGATGATCAGTCATTCGACCAGTTCAGTTCTGGAGATAGCTTGGAAGGATTTATGCAAAAATGTCAATGTATTAATTTTCTTAGACTCATGTCTACTATATCCTAACTTTAGCACTAGTTTTGAAAAAAACTATTTCAAACTGGGATTTGAATGCTAAATCAAAAGTCTCACTGGTTTCCCGACGTTTCGTAACATATAACTAGTATATATTACGAAACGCCGGGAAACCAGTGAGACTTTTCATTTAGCATTCAAATCCCAGTTTGAAATAGTTTTTTTCAAAATGTCAATGTAATTCAGCAGTGAGTCAGAGGAATCCCTTATCCGGAAAATGAAACAGGGATAGGGACATTGACAAATTGACACTTGTCAAATTGACACTTGACAAAATCACACAGATACCTGAATCAAATCAAATTCATAGATATAGAACTTTCTAATTCAATCCGTTGGGGATAAATATGTTCAGTTAAGGTGTTACAAAACCGTGCGAACAGCACGAAGGAGTGAGCCGAATTTAACCGGTGTTTCTTTTACTAGAGGGAGCGTCAACTGTAATGGGGTGGTCGACTGCTTCAATTTCCACGAGGTGATACCCAAAGGATGCCAGCCCAAGTACGAGGCGGGCCAGTGTTGCTCAACGGGCCTCAACTGTGGTACGTACCGCACCCTGCACCCTCAGCCTCTGCTCACAGCATCCAGCACCTTCCTAGTTCAAGGCATTGACAAATGGGAGGAATCCATTAATTGCTTTCCTAATGTATTTCCATGTCTCGTAGTACCTATAGATACAACGTGTTACAACTTTAACCATAGCCTTCAAAGATGTTTCATTTTTGTTGCAAATGTAGTTTGTCTCAAATCCATTTCAATTTTTTTTTCATATATTTTTTACAGTTTTTCCAATACCAACTGTAGAGGTGTAAATTGCCTCAAAAGAACCCCCAGCCTATCGCGCTGCCAGCAAAAATAGACAAATGTTTCGCCTGACCGCGGCTCCTCGTGCCAATTGCAGTGAACGGGTCCGAGCCGGACGCCTTCAAGTGCCAGTACGCCGGAAAGACGTACGTCGTCGACCAGTACATCGACCAGAAAGAGAAGCCGTGTCAGCAATGCAAGTGCCAGGAAGGCTTCGACGGTGAGCACATGGTCACTCACAACATGTCACTCGCTGTAGACTAGAATTTGGTCCTCGGGCGGTTTTCCCGTTTCTGTGGATTACGCGGTTGCTTAGGCGGTACAATAAGATCACTCTCTGGACTTTTATACGAAATCGCGAGTAATTTGCAGTTTCTTACTTTTAAAAAATATGTATTGATGAGTTCCCATTAGGGACTGATTGCCACCAAAGTAGCACAGAAATATGCATTTAAAATTCGTTGCTTAGATTAGCATGCTCACGTCACTTCACCAAAGTTTAGGTTCGCTCCTTTATTAGAATTATTATTTTATAATTATTATAACTATTATTAATGTTATTTATTTTTAAAGCAAAAAATATCAATGACTGCCCAAACTACGAAATCTTTCCGATCGAATTCTTGGTCACAATATGATTTCCACTTCTACAAGGTAAAACAGCAATGTCGGAATGTCGTTCATGCAATCTTTCCGTTGAACCGCCCTCAGAACGACAAACGCTTGATTCTTGACTTGAGGTGATTTCGGGGTCATTCGGCTGTCGGTCTGTTTGGCATTAATCGGCGGGTGAAATGTTGGGTTCGAGATTCTTACTGGTACGACAGTTGATTGTTCTTTGCGTTGCCCATCGTCCAAACTGGTACCTCCTGTGCAGGTACTTTGAGCGGCCCCTGGTGCTCTTCGATCGGATGCGCCCTCTACTTCCGCTACCAGGGCAACGAACGCTGCGCGCCCAT
The DNA here is from genome assembly GCA_921293005.1 of Nemoura dubitans. NCBI lineage: Eukaryota > Metazoa > Arthropoda > Insecta > Plecoptera > Nemouridae > Nemoura > Nemoura dubitans. Next base: position 46,899,051 of record OV121074.1, on the reverse strand, counting down.
CTTCCACGCTTCTCCGGAAAGATGCTGCGTCACTGCGTGGCGCTGTCGTGAGTCTGCTGCTTCTTGCTAAACGAGCCAAGTGCTGCTGGCTTTGGTGGCACCTTGGAGGTGGAAGGACACCTCGAATCACAGAGTGAAAGATGTCTTCCGGATGAACCACCAAAACACGCGTGCTACGGCGGGAGTCGTCCACGCTCTCTTGGCATTGGTTGTTGAAAATGTGATCCAGACACAGTGAGGACCAGGGACTTATCGCTCAAGACCGAGTACAATCATTGGCCGACCAGGCCGAGCTATCTGTATCCATTGGATGTATATGGGCAAATCAGTGATTGGCTCAGGGGCCTTGCCTAGTGCGGCCATTTGGAGCGGCTACCATGCGGCTTATTAGCCGGGCTGGCGGTGTTATATAACCCAGACCTAGAGCGGCCATTTCAACAATGGACAGTTTGTTGATTTCTTAGCACCACTAGCAACCAGTATTACGGTGGTGCTACGATGATAGCATTATCTAGAAGGCATACTGCTTTTTAAACGATCATCATTGTGCAGTGAGGTCAAATCAACCAATATCATGGCTTGTTACTAAAGTCAGAGTCGATGTGCCCCGGCTATATAACCCGGCCGTAATACTGCCGCGCTAGGTCGGGGTTACTGCTTGGTGCTATGGTGGTATTAATTAGCCAGGGTAGATTGCTAGTAATCCCGGGACTACAAGTGGCCGAGCTAGGTAAGGCCCCTGGAGCTGAAGTCGTCCTCGACTAGTAACTAAGGGCCCGTTGTCAAAACAGAGTGTCATTAAATTGAGCATCAAAAATCGCTCTAACTATTCCTACGAAGTATTCACAATCCCTTCGCACGGGATGCACACCGAACGGTCTAGACTCATCTCACTTGGTATCCAAAATTGTATTTCCACTGGCAAGTGGCAACGGATAATGCAACTTGGTTGTGGTTCCTTTTAGCGACCGCCACTGACACCGTCGTCCCTGCGGCGTCGAGTAGGCCTGCCTCTGCCGGTGAGTACCGCGTTCCGAAGCATGCCCCCTGAGATGCTGGAATGTTCGGGTGGATGAGCCACCCATCTGTGTTTTCCCCTCGTGACTGCTGTGTGTTGCCGTTGCAGGCCAGTGCACGTTCGGCACGCTCTCCCTGAACCTCGGCGACACCCTGTCCACCTCGCTGGTCAAGAGCGAATCGTGCGCCGAATGCGAATGCGTAATTCCACCGTACGCGACGTGCAAGCTCACCAAAGACTGGAGCTCGTGAAGGACTGCGTGCTCGTGAATTACTGCTGCTGACGATGGACAGCTGCTCGTGAATGACTGCTGCTTACGGTGGACTGCTGCTCGTGAAGGACTGCTGCCAGTGTTGGGGAAGTTCACTTTTAAAGTGAACTTTTGAAATTTCAGTTCACCAGTGGCAGACCGCAGAAGTGAACTTTATAAAGGTCAGTTCACCAATTTCAAAAGTGAACTTTAGAAAGTTCAAGTTCATAAAAAAAGTGAACTGAAAGTTCACGTTAATTTTCTGAATAATTTTATAAAACCAGGAAGAAACATTTCAGGAGCTGAAACATTTTTCTCCTCTAGGTCGAAAAATTGCTGATAATTGGGCCATGGTAGAAGATTTGATGCCGATGCTGCGGGGGCTTCTTAGTCTAAATGTCCTACACTCATTTCGTCATCACTTACAGTAACACTTGCGACGTCCGTGTCCGTGATCGGATCTTCGGCTTCCTGTTCACATTCACTGTCCATCATTATATAATATTAAGTTGGGTATTATATTTAGTCGGGGCTCAGGCACACGGCATGTGAACGCACACTTCGGTTACTACCTGCCCGCGCCGATATGTAAGGTTAGGTTGTAATCAGACACGCGTCCGAGAGTGAGAGAAACAAAGATAGACCAAGAGAGGGAGAGCCTCTTAGAGTCCGTTACTGGCGGGTAGAGTGCGCTGTGACTCGTTGAGCATCGAGCGTAAAAATGAACGCATTCAAAACTAGAAAGTTCATGATAAAACTGAACTTTAGAACGTTCAAAGTTCACATGGGGAGAAGTGAACGCGTTCACTGAAAAGTTCACAAAAAGTGAACGCGTTCGCGTGAACGCGTTCATTTAAAAAGTTCACTACCCAACACTGACTGCTGCTGACGATGGACTGCTGGTGACGATGGACTGCTGCTGACGATGGACTGCTGCTGAAGTGCTGAACACAGAGAAACGAAAACACGCAATATACCCAAGAATCCAGAAGTCTAGAAAATAGGAATTCAGTTTATAACGCACGAAATATTTTACGATCAAATAGAGAATGTAAGGTACACTTCAATGGGCTCAGTAGACGACTGCGGTTTGTATACATAATTGAACGTCGTTTCTTTTTTAATATTTGTTGACCTTTTGAACATGTTACTTCAAACTTAACGTTGGTGTCGGGAACGTGCATCTAAAGTGCATCTAACGTGTTCTTACGAGAATGTTTTATTCTTCTTGAAGACAACCAGCCATGACACCCTTTCAGTTTATTTTGTAGCGATAAGCTCTAAGGGAATCCGAAGCGATTGATTGTTTGAACATACATGCAAATGCGGTAATTGATAATTATAAGATACTGCAGATTTCAAGCTTGACTCGTTGTTATAATTATTTCTTGTGAGAGCTTCTCGTCCGCTCTCGAAGTGCATCGGAAGATTGGCGCAAGAACTCTTCTTCCTCTTGTTTCTTTGAAAACGGCCTTAGATGCATCACAAACCAATATAGGTACCATGTCAGCCAGCGATTGGTTTTGATATCAATAGTAAAAACAAACAATATTTTATTTATATAGATAACATAATAAATGATCAAATCCAGGACACTTGAACTACCTCCGCTGGGCACCCGATCAGATCAAGTACTGCAGAGGGTAAAATTTGCCAGGGAGGTTACATTCCCTCTAGCCGGGAGTTGACATAGGTAGTACAACATAAACCTACAACTTACCTGGGTTCTAAAGCTAATAAATGACCGTAATTGAATGGATGAATATTTTTAATTTATTTATTCTGCGTATAATACTTTTCTGCTTTCTCTAAGTAAATGTTTCATTTGATCACTTCCAGAAAGTGTGTTCAAGAAATTATATTTGTTGACATTCACAAGATTGTTCGAAAGGATAGTTTCAATTCTGGAGAAGTGTTCCTTGAGCGATGCAGTGACCTGTTTTCATTCTTATAGTTATTGCTCTCTATTAGGGTCTCGCGAACGCAGTCTATGTGTTGCGTTGAACTTGAAGATGAGCGTAGCGGTTACATACAAACCCACATCTACACAAACAACAAGAGTGCTTGTTTTTAGGGCTGTAAATAGTAAAAATAGTAAGATTTAAGATGTCACCACGCGTCGCTTCACTTCTCTTGCATCGCTCGTCAAAATTAAAGTTTTTATATTTTAACCACGTGTGATTGGTTAACTATTATCCCAAGTGTTTTAATCTAACATTCTAGAACTTGTTTCAAATCTGTATTTGTATCAAATCTGAAAACAAAACAATAAATGATCCAGTACCTACAAAAAATTAATCCACTTCAACACACTAAGGGAATATCATTATACACTATACCGAAAAAATAAAGACTAAAGGAAATATCACCATTCGAAAATAAATTTTGCACAAAACTGCACGAAATGCTTGGGCATGGCACATGGGCCAAGGTTCTCTGTTGTTTTGGAAAATCCCACCGCTGGCAACATTGAAAGAGAGTAATTATTTCCGGGAATCTTAACACTATAGGGTGCTATATCTACTATTCGCAATTAAAATAAAATATTATTCTATTAGCGGAAATCATTGTTTTAATTTTGAAGGTCAGTGATCCCACACGCTAACACCTAACACCAATGTTGTGAATTACATATTTTCTCAGTTTTGCTCTCTAAAAACTTTTTAAAGACTCCGACTAAAGTCCGTTAGATCACAAAGTGGAAATGAGTCGTTTGGACTTATATATTTCAGCCAGTAATGATCATATACAGCCAGAGGGTTGGATTGGGGAAAATCCGGACCGGGCGTTTCAAATAAAATCGCCCTAAAACCTGGGGCGGAACTACGGTTCACGGGCCCGCCTGCAAATTTGGCAGAAATGTCGTCCGCCCCCCCCCCCCCCCTCCCGAAGACGCCAGGATTTGAAGCCCCCAATAGAATTTTGAATTTGATTATTTTTTAGAGTGAATCTATGCGGTTTAGCAGGTATTTCAAACACTGCATAGCTATTTCAAATTTACGGATTTTATCGATATAATCAGCTCGATAATCAGCTCGATTTTTTCTTTGAACCACTTTTTCGAGTTTTATCTAGCGATAAGCAGGATGCCTCACACATTAAATTTGCAGTGGCGTGGAAGAACGACGTGTAACACTGACATTATCGCAGAAATAAGTACAGTGTTTCAGATTTATATTGACGACAGACCCAACGGGCCCAACGGGCCCAGGCGGGCCTGGGCCCGTTGGGGGCCGCGGGCCCTGCGCGCGCATAGTTCCGCCCCTTCCTAATACGAAGTTGACAAAATTTGTAAAAAAAATTGCACAAAATGCATGGAACATGGGTGTAAAATCCATGTTCCATGAATTTCGTGCAATTTTTCACAAATTTTGTCAATTTTGTACTCGTCAGTTATGCGTCAGGGTATGGTCAGGGTATTCGGGGCGCGAGTATTTTATTGCAGACCACTATTGTAATGGCCCTTACAAAACAGCCCAATCGAACGCCTCACGCCGTACCCAAGCCCCACCCATCGCAACATGCTGGCTTGCGCGCTCTGTCAGGAGCCGTTCGCGCTCTGTTACCTGTAACCTGACAGCAAGCGATCCTAGACCTCATGCGCCAAATCACCACGCATGTTCTCTCTGCTAGCTCTCTTTGCCACTTTTGACACAGAAACACTGCTTGCACTAACCACAATCAAGAAATCGCTTACCAAATACAACCCACAGTTTTGCGGCCAGTGATGATTAGCTGAGTGCATCAGGGAGTTTACCTTTACACCAGAGCAAGTGATCATAGTTGCACCTCTAAGGTTGCACACCTCAAGTGAAACTTGCATAGAAACATATTTCAAGGCAAAATTGGCAGGAATTGTAGTTTCATTAACTCATAACAAAGTCGTTATGGCCCGAATGCAGAGACGGCACTGAGTGCGCACTCAGTTCACACTCAGTTGGCATTTTCAATGATAAAGTGTCCCCAAAGTGCGCACTGAGTGCGCACTCAGTTCACACTCAGTTGGCATTTTCAATGATAAATTGTCCCCAAAGTGCGCACTGAGTGCGGACTCAGTTCACACTCAGTTGGCATTTTCAATGATAAATTGTCCCCAAAGTGCGCACTGAGTGCGCACTCAGTTCACACTCAGTTGGCATTTTCAATGATAAATTGTCCCCAAAGTGCGCACTGAGAGCGCACTCAGTTGGCATTTTCAATGATAAATTGTCCCCAAAGTGCGCACTAAGTGCGCACTCAGTTCACACTCAGTTGGCATTTTCAATGATAAATTGTCCCCAAAGTGCGCACTGAGTGCGGACTCAGTTCACACTCAGTTGGCATTTTCAATGATAAATTGTCCCCAAAGTGCGCACTAAGTGCGCACTCAGTTCACACTCAGTTGGCATTTTCAATGATAAATTGTCCCCAAAGTGCGCACTGAGTGCGCACTCAGTTGGCATTTTCAATTATAAATTGTCCCCAAAGTGCGCACTGAGTGCGGACTCAGTTCACACTCAGTTGGCATTTTCAATGATAAATTGTCCCCAAAGTGTGCACTAAGTGCGCACTCAGTTCACACTCAGTTGGCATTTTCAATGATAAATTGTCCCCAAAGTGCGCACTGAGTGCGCACTCAGTTCACACTCAGTTGGCATTTTCAATGATAAATTGTCCCCAAAGTGCGCACTGAGTGCGGACTCAGTTCACACTCAGTTGGCATTTTCAATGATAAATTGTCCCCAAAGTGCGCACTAAGTGCGCACTCAGTTCACACTCAGTTGGCATTTTCAATGATAAATTGTCCCCAAAGTGCGCACTGAGTGCGCACTCAGTTCACACTCAGTTGGCATTTTCAATGATAAATTGTCCCCAAAGTGCGCACTGAGTGCGGACTCAGTTCACACTCAGTTGGCATTTTCAATGATAAATTGTCCCCAAAGTGCGCACTGAGTGCGGACTCAGTTCACACTCAGTTGGCATTTTCAATGATAAATTGTCCCCAAAGTGCGCACTGAGTGCGCACTCAGTTCACACTCAGTTGGCATTTTCAATGATAAATTGTCCCCAAAGTGCGCACTAAGTGCGGACTTGGTGCGAGTGTGCTGTGAAGGAAACGTGGGCAATGCTACATTGCTTGAGAAGGGTAATCTTGTGGATGTTTGGCTTTACGCTGTCTTACCGCTCTGCCTGACTCTCCACGTTTAGAGAAAACCTAGCCAGCATGCTTCAATCCTATGATAAAGATAACAGATAAGATACAGAAGGCAAAGTAGCGAGTATGAATGGCAAGAATCAGTACGAACAGAAAATAAATATTTCTTTGGTTACATGTTGTTGCAGTTGATGAACAGAAACTTGCAGCAAGAAATACGGATTTTAGTGCCGTGATGAGCGATGAAATATAATCGCTAACGCATTGCCCCACCTACGTGTTACTTTTATTAATTTACTTTGAAAAGCAGGCTCCACTCTCTGACGATCTGACATGACTGCTGTGGCGCAGTTGGAGTGACAGCCAGTCTTCACTTGCCCTTGCCACCTGTGATGGCCAGTCGAGCGTCGAACCAGGCGAGTAGAGCGCAATTCAAACATGCCAAGACAGCAGCAGATGGCGCACGAATCGCTAGCTTGGAGGGGGAAAGACGTGTGGCGCGGCAAGTGGCGTTCGATTGGGCACAATTTTAACTGCCATTACAATAGTGATCTGCATTAAAATACTCGCCCCCGGGACATTGGCCAGGTACTGCAACTTTGCTCGGCCTTTGCTAAAGGTATAGTACGTCTCATGTTCTTTTGGCAGCGCTGGGGGCACTGGGCCTTTACTATAACATTGTAGAAAACCGGTTTGTTGCTGTCATCAGAACCTGAGACGAACTATAGCAGTTTGGTAGCAGTGGTTCGCTGCCAGCTCCATCAAAAGGGTTCGGAAAAAAGGGGACTGCCACCTGTTTCGCAATCAATTTGAGAGATTTTACTCAAGATAATTCGCACTGATAATGTGACGTTCAATGCGAAAAATAATTTTTCCAGGCAAAAAAAAACCTGTGCATGACTTTTGAACTTCAAAAATCGAAGCAAAATTAAGATATCATTAATCACTATTGGCATATTATTTTAACGACTGATCACTCAGTTTATTGATCGTTCATTTGATTTGTATAGGTATGCCATGATATTATGTATAATGACCAGGCAGCAAATAAGCCTGCACCGAACTGATTAGAAAACAAGTTATCCAGACCGACATCACCCAACTCTACACCATGGGAGAGTAAGGGGTATGCAAAACGAGGGTTCTCGCGGAAATATTAAAAAAACGCTCTGTGGACTTCCACACCTGAGACGTACTATAAAAGCAGTTTACAGATATATTGACCTCTATTGTATGGTATAATTAATTGCAGTGGGTAAGAAAGCACACACTCCAGCTATAAGAAAGAGGACAAGATAAAACTGTTTGAATATTTAGAAGGAGCCGACAAAGAAGCCGTCATCGAACTGGAGGACTTCACTGGAGAACTCCAGAGCACCACTCACCATCGCTCGTCCAGCATAGTCTTGAAATGGCAGGTGTGGTGATATCACATCTCACTTCCAGGATGTTTACAAATTGTAATTAGACACCCTGAAATTTTCAGGGTGTCTAATTTTGTTCTCAATTTAGACCCCCTGGGTTTATCAAGAAACTCCTCTACACCTCTCCCCTTGACATTAGAAAACAGAGCATTATTCGGAACTTGGAAAATTTAGAAAATTACGGAAATTTATCTAAAAGTGCGTATTTTTTCTAATTTTCCCAATAATTTATTGTAACTTTGTGATCTTGTGTGACCAAACTTGAAAATACTTATTAATGAATGTACCTTATTTACTTCCCATTTCAACGCATCACACCAGTAGCGCAGAGTCTCGAAACCCCGTCTACAGTCTGGCGTCCTCAGGCAAACTCGAGATTTAGGATCGCTTGGAAAACCATTGTTGGACCTCCAGCAAGGTGGTCTTCTCTTGGAAAAGGTTCGTGAGACGCACCGAGACTGCCAGGTGGCGTGCGAAGGCTGGAGTGACTTTGCATACAAGGTTTGTCCACTCATGCCGATGTCACGAGATCGCGGTTCTAGCCGCAGTTTTCCTCCTTGATGCAAGTCACGTGGGGCGGTACTGCGCAGACGCACTTGACGCACGGGTTGACCTGGTTCAACGCGTCGCCCTTGCGCAGAACGAGATCGCCGAACGCGCACTCGCCTGCAACGTTACCGCAGAACTGTCAGCAACGCAACCAAGTCATGCACAACGTCAACGCATGACAGTATCGAATACACGTCAACGTTCGCTGAATGTCGTCGCTCGCTGCTACGACTTTTTGACGCGGTCTATCGTTGTGCGGGTGCCGATGTTTCAAATGTGTGCGTGTGTGTTGTTTGGGTTCCTTTTACGGACTGTAACTTGAAAATTTGGCCTTTAATCTGGACGGAAATATTTTTTAAGCCTCTGGCTGCCGGACCGTTGGTGTTAGGGATGAAGCCAGGGCAGCCAGCTTTGGTGTGCTTGGAAGGGTAGGTATGGTACTTACTTTTCGAGGATGGCTTTTTGATCTTCAAGGGGACGATGGTGATAGGGATGAAGCCAGAGCCGCCAGCTTTGGTGTGCTTGGTAGGTATGGTACTTACTTTTCGAGGATGGCTTATTGGTCTTCGAGGGGAGGATGGTGTCAGTGCCGAGAGCTGAAAAGGAACCATATTAATCTTGCAATTCTAGCCATCGTACACATTAACAGTGACAGAATCATTATTATCCTCCCAAGTATTAAAAAGGATAACGTCCAGAGATTGAGCTGATCCAGCTTTGCCTGGTGGATTCACTGTTCGAGTAATATTATACTGTTTTACTCACAATGCCATGCACCGTGGTGACGGTTTGGCAAACCTATACACTAGAATGCGAGCGTCGAGAAATAAATCTGCTATCACTAGACTTTGGCATTGGAAACTCGATTTGAGGTTTCATTTTTGCTTGAGACTGGCTGAAATATTTCCCGACGATTGTCAGTGGCAATTAATTAATTTTATTTTAATTTTTTAAAGTCGATATGATCATACATGATATAAGGACAGTCAACATGTGGACAGTTCAATTTAATGTGTATAAGGTCGTCGTAATCAGAAGTGGACTTTTGCTGAGCGAATTTTTCCCTAAAAGAACGCCGGGGTGTTTTATAATATAATCATCTCGATTGGCCACTGTCGTCTTAAAAGGTAATTAGCTTTGACTGTGAATGCGTCTTTATAGGCAGTCACCAGCTAGCCGAAGTGATGCGACACCCAACCAGTCCCGATTCCAGTCCCAGCCCATGCCGGAAGGGTCTGGGCCAATAGCAGCCAGCCTCAGCCAAGAATGCAAACTATACTGTCGTTTTGGCAATGATAAGTTGTTGAAGAATTGTTTCTGCCCAGTGCCCACCGACCGCGCGACGAAGCCTTTGCACCGTATGTACGATGTGAGCGGATCTGATCTGAGTGTAGTACAGGGTTATGCAGGCTAAGTATCGCTGCGTGTCGGTGTATGTATGGCTAGACACGATCGACTCACGGCAGCGCCACTCGCGGGTGCAGCACGTGCCCTGCGCCTCGTGTAACACGGGCGTGCAGCCGTACTCGAGCTTGTCGCTGGCCAGGAGCTCGTAGTAGCAGGTGAACGGCTTGCACCAGGGTCCGTTCATCGAGCCTGTCCAGAGTGAGGGTCCTATTAGCCATGACCGGTCCGTTGTTGTTTTCCATTTCGTGCCAAGTATACTATGTTACATTTCCACGGGATGGTTACCAATTTAGCATAGGTACAGACTACTGGTGGTGTCAAATCGCAGTCAATTGGACGACTTTTAAAATCTTTTTTACGCCGTCTTTCACTTTGAATTTAGTTTTTTGACTCGATTCTTTGACATTTCTTTGTGTTTCCCCGGACTCAATCGTACGTTCTCAGCGGTGTACCTACTCAAGGAATTTTATTGTATTTCTCCAACACATCACAGTACGCCCTCGATTTATGTACCCTGAGCTCTGGACAAAACGCTTAACAGACAATCCAAAAGTGGGAAACTTCACGCTGCTTATACTGGGCACGGAATAGAAATATATTCTTTGAGTACTTCGGCTAATATTGTAACTCAAATGTATGGCGATAACAAAGCGATAACATAACTCTTATTTTACCGTTATCATCGGGTTCTAATTCAAAGATTAGTAAATGTCATTGCTAACAATAGGGATTTTATTAATCTGAACCGCTAACGACTAAATGTCAAAATAATACGTACCTAATAGCAACGCAGAACCAATAACTGTAAACCCCCAAAGTTGCGTAACCACTAGGCTGTTACAATACCACTAGGATTCTGGACTTTCCGTCCATCTGGTCCAGATGCACACAGACGAAGTGGCCGACTGTCTCACCATCGAAGCCCTCCTGGCATGTGCAAGACTGGCACGGTTTCTCCTTCTGGATGAAGTGCTGGCCCACGACGTACTCCAGCCCTGCGTACTGGCACTTGAAGGCTCCCGGCTTGGACGCTTGTACTGAAAGTGGAGTGGTACGTGGGTTCGGGTCCAGCCCTGCGTACTGGCACTTGAAGGCTCCCAGCTTGGACGCTTGTACTCAAAGTGGAGTGGTACTTGGGTTCGGGCCAGACACGGCGGGGCGGGGCGTTCTTCGGGAGGCTGCGAAGGGATTGCATTAGAGGCAGAGACACAGTATGAATATGATTCAAATCGACAAGCCGACAAAACCAGACGAGTCTGAGCAGTGTTGGGCGGAGACCGCCGCCGGGACCTCAAGCTATTTCACCGCGGGGGCCCTCAGTTTTCCGACCGCAGGGCCCCCAAAACGGATAGTTTCGGGGGGGCCGCAGAGGCCCCGGAATCGAGAGGAAGCCGAAAGAAAGGCTACCGAAAATATTTTGGTATTTCTTGAAGCGAGTGGGACATAAGATCCCCCCCCCCCCCCCCCCCTCGGTGATGGGGCGCCCTAACGGCCTCCTCGCCACCGGGGCCTGACACAGAGCCTGAGACTTCATCGTGGGCCATGGGGGCAGGCTGCGCGGGCTGTGGACGTACCGCAGAGCTTGCCCGTGGGACAGCACACGCCGTCGGTGAACAGGTCGAAGCATCCTTCGGGAAGTTCGACGTCGTACTCGGGGCATGCGACCAGCTCCGGGCAGTCGATGATCCCCCTGCGCGGAGAACCGGGACAAAGGTTGTGGCAGCTGATTAACCAACGGTGGGGGGGCGGGGGATTCAACGGCCTGACCCCCTCCCTCGCTGGGGGTGTCAGGCCAGTCTACTCCCCCCAAGGTCCCGTAATTGGGTCATGCCCGTGATTAAAGTTGTTACGAATCTTTCTATTTAATAATATGTAAGGAAATTTGAAACTTGGATTCCCTATTCTGTTATTTGGCGAAATTTAAAAAAGCATGCCTTCAAAGCATGCAGCAGTTGCTGGATTCGGACAAAAATATGGACTATATAGATACCGTAGAAACCGTAAATTTTTCGATGTCGTCATCTGGAGGTAAAATTTCTGAATAAAACCTAAATTAATTTCGAAGTTTTAAAAAACTTTGCAGACTTGCTGGGTTTATGTAAAGCTACGCCTATTTGGCTTCTCTTGTGGGGTCCACTCATCCCCGTCGCTCCCTATCCCTCGGACACGTGCCCAGCACGTACTCGCATGTTACACGTGCCCAGCACGTACTCGCCTGTTGCACGTGCCCATCACGTACTCGCGTGTTGCACGTGCCCAGCACGTACTCGCCTGTTGCACGTGCCCAACACGCACTCGCCTGTTGCACGTGCCCAGCACGTACTCGCCTGTTGCACGTGCCCAGCACGTACTCGCCTTTCACACGTGCACGTGGACCCCACGCACGCGGCCGCGTCGATGCCCGTGACGTCACTCTCCGACTCGAACACGTTGCCGTGCAGGTAGCAGGCGTCCGTCTCGCGCACGTCGAACGTCTCTGCGAGCACAGAGTTTCGCCTGCAGTCAAACTCGTAGCGGGGGTGTATTTTCTTGCACGACCATCAACTGTTTGTACATCCTTCACATGACATGGAATCTGCCGAGTGGAGATTTTGCCAGTGCAGCTTTACCTGCACCGCCTAAAACGACGAGCCGTATGGATGTGCGGAGTAGGTTAAAACCTGTTGCAAATTTTAGGCTCTGATACTTGTTTTTTTAGAGCGTATTGCATTCGCTTTTGCCTAGAATCATTGCATAAGCCTTTAATACATAATAACCACATATTTGTAATTTTTCGCTCTTTTTAGTATGGGAGGGGGGGGGGGGGGGGCACCGGATGCCACTTTTTGGTTTTGCCCACCCAGAAAAGTGGCTTCCTGACACGTCTGGTCTGGGTGCAGAGGTGACCATAACGGGGACATTTCTTACTAAAACAAATTATGCAAGGTTACCTTAAGGCCATATTCCACTAGGGATGCAACCCGCGGGTATGGACCCGGCGGGTTCGTTGTGATGTCATTGCGCATGCGTGCGACAGATTGCGCGAACAGCTCGGCAGGTATGGATATTTCCCATCGGAAAAGATTGGAACCGGCGGGTTTTCGAGAATCGACCTATCGACCAATAGGAACAAGGCGAGCCATGCCGATACATTTATCCACAATCAGCTGTTTTCTTTTCCACTACGAAAATCGACATGGAAATACATCATTTCTTAAATTAATTTATTGATTTCACAGAAATATACGTTTAAATACCATTATTTAGACAAAATGAGTGCAAGATAAATTAGCCAGTGACCAGCTTGAAGAGTATTAATAAGTAAATTAGCTGAAAACCCAATGCGATATAATATACCCTGCATGAAATCTTGTCTTGCCAGAACTTTGTCATGTTTCAAAGCACTGCGCGTGCGCTGGGAAAGTCGGAGGTTTCTGTATGGAATAGCAAAACATGCCGGCGGATCGGAATCGGCGTTTCGGATCGGCGAGTTGCAGCCTTAGTGGAATATGGCCCTGAGGCACCTTCCACCTAAAGCGATACTTATCACACTGATTGACTGCACTGACCGGTGCAGTCGTACTCGGTCCGGCAGCCTGCGGAGTCTTCGGCGACCGGCCCACACCCGATCTCGGTGTAGTATTGGTGGATGCCCGGGTTCAGCTGGCACCCGTCGGCGGAAACGCTGCCTGCAACTGCCGGCACTCTAGACTGCGATGGCCTCTTATTGGGATTTGGGACATCCTTACTCTATGGTTTCACGTTAAGAAGGAGGGCGGATTAGATTTCCATTTCCTCGAGGATCCACTGTTGCTGTAGGCACGAGCTAAGATTTCCAAAACTGTCCAAGGAGCCAGTTGTCCGGCTCAAGACACGGATTGTGAGTTTTGAAAATCTTAGCTCGTGTGCCATATATGATGCCATATATAATCTAACAGAATATATATACAAGAAGTTGGATAAAAGCAAAAAAACCCCAGCTGTTTTCTTGGATTTAGCTAAGGCTTTTGACACTGTGAACCATGAATTATTGTTACATAAATTAGAACAAGTTGGGATCAGAGGTGTGGTTTTAGAACTTTTTCAAATTATCTCTCTAATCGCAAACAAATTGTAAAAATTATGGGTGGAGCAAGCTCAGAGAGAACTATCGGCTGTGGGGTGCCACAAGGGAAAGTGCTTGGACCAATATTATTTTTAATCTATATAAATGATCTGTGCGATTTATATTTTTGTGGGAAAATTGTATCCTACGCTGATGATACAGTATTGGTATTTGCATCAGACAGCTGGGAATCTACTTATCAACTAGCAAATAAATATCTTAAAACAGTTTTCGGTTGGTTAAATGATAATATCCTAACATTAAATATCAACAAAACAATGTATATCCCTTTTTCAATAGATTCAAAACTACAGCCAAACTCGAATAAAAAAATCAAAATGCACTTTAACTTTTGCATTTCGATCCCAACTGTCTGTGCCAAGTTGTAAGGCGAGAGGATACAACTAAATATCTTGGAGTGGTCATTGATAAACATCTCCGATGGAATGCTCACTCCACTAATCTAGTTATGAAATTAAGGAAAATAATTTATATGTTCTATAGGCTCAGACGAGTAGCTAGCATCTCATTAAATTTAACTATATACAAAGCAATGGTTCAATCAATTATCGAATATGGAATAATTGGTTGGGGCGCGGCTAAAGATAATATTATAAAAAATATACAAATTTCACAAAAACATATACTAAAAATTATCTTCAAAAAACGAAAACAATTTTTATCTAAAGAGCTGTATCAACTAGCAAATGTTCTAGATGTAATTGGCAATTATTCATTAAAACCTCCCTAATACATATTTTCCAAAATTTAAATGCATTTAGTCAAACAATTATTTCTGTATCCCCAATACACAAAACTAGAAAAACAAGTAAAAATACTTCAAATACAAATATAATAGTTCCGTTTCGGCATAAAAATATAGGACAGCATCATGCTTCATACATTGGGTCACTCATGTACAGCAATTTACCAGATGATTTAAGAAAATTGAGAAATGTAAATAAATTTAAAACATTAATACAAATTTGGGTGAAGATGGCTGGCAAAGAAATGTATCATACGTTTAAACAAAATAGGTTATCGTAACAGCACAATTTCTTTATTTTTATTTATTTGGAGTGGCGAAGCGGTTCAGAGCCGTGGTTAGATGGTGTAGTATAGTGCGGTTTTGCTCTGGTGTGAATGACTTTTGGTCCTAAAAAGGACCGTGGTCGACGTTTCGTCGGCGATGGCGCCGACATCTTCAGGACTGTGGTGAGCAGCTTTTTTTTTTTTTTTTTTTTGCCGGGGCCCCCATCCCGCCCCGACTTGCATGGCGATCGCTTCACACTACATCGCCTCTGCCCTACACTATCAAAGATTGTGCAGCCCATTGTAAACAACGGGAATCTATGACGTGCGTACATGCAGGGGAATCATGCAAGGATCAACTGTGTCTGGTAAGTAGGATGCATTGTCCAGCTTGTCGGCTGTTATAATGCTGTCATGCTTGGTGTTTAGTTGGTTGAGCATTCCAAGATACCGAGAAAAACCAGCAGTAAAAAGACCGCCACGAAAGAGATGTGACGGCCAAAACTCTGCCGTGTCATGCAAATAGAGAAGAGCAGGCTGCATTCTCACTAGAGGTGAGTGCTAAATCTGCGGTAGGGCTATCAATTAGTCTACGTGGGAGTAGGATTGAATTTAAGCTTGTTAGGGATAGCTGTGGTGAGCAGCCGGTGTTCGCTGCTTATAAGCCGTCAGGACGGCTATTCTCTACTCGGTCCGTGAGTGGGGGTGGAGGGGGAACCGGTCGCCCAGAGCCCAGGCCGGCCAGGATTGGTCGGCTCAGGTTAAGCAACATGGCTACCCATCCGTGCCTTGGCTCGGACTGCCGCCGCACGGGTGCGTGTGGCGGGACCGTCGTCGCCGGCACTTGTCTCGTGGCCGGTGGTCTGGCCACTGCTCGGTCTCGGCATCCCGACTGAAGACTCGGTCTCGGCATCCCGACTGGCTCGGTCTCGGCATCCCGACAGTAGACTCGGACTCGGGGCGGCTGGTAGGGGCCACCAGGATCTTCGCGGTGACCGGTCTCCAAGCTTGCGGCAGGCGGATCGAGTCGTCGCGCTTGTTCATGTTGTGCGGCCGTCTCTCGATCTCGATCGCCTCCCGGATCGTCCGCGTCGTGTAGTGGGGGACCGCTGCCAAGGACTTCATGCCGTCGAAATCGATCGAGTGCGCGGTCTGCTCGACGTGTTGGTACAGGGATGACGTGCTCTGCCCCTGGTCCACGGCTCGACGATGCTCTCGGAGACGCGTGAACATGTGCCGGCTGGTCTGCCCGACGTACTATGTCATCTCGCAGTCCCCGCACGGTACCTCGTAGACACCCCGGTCCTCCAAGGGGATCTTGTCCTTGGCGCTACGTAGTAGCTCACCGATCTTTCTGTCAGCGGTGAAGACCGTCTTCAGCGAGGGCTCTCGGCTTGGGCTCGTCTTCTTTGGCCTTGGCGGGTTTGGTGTGCCAGGCGCGCTCGAAGTCTTGATTTGTGAACCCGTTCTTGCTGAGAGCACGGCGCAGGTGCCGTGCTCTCGTTAGGTTATTTGTATTAAAATAAGGCGCAGGTTATTTGTATTAACTTAGCATGATTAGTGTATTAGATGCATATATATTTTTTTTTTTGGATTTTGGTTTGTTGTTTCGTAAAACTCTGTTTATGATTATGGAAATGTAAAGAAGTATTAATTGTAAATAATTTTTCTCTCAGATATCCTGTGTTCGAATGAACGAGCTTATCATAATGTTATCACAGCCAGCACACAATGGCAAGCGTCATTACGCTGGTTTTTGTTTTGTATATACCGGACCTGTTTCTTATTAATTATTAAAAAAACGATCAAGGTACATAGTAGGTACCGAAAATACGAAACAAAAATAAATGTATTAAAAATGAAAATGAAAAAAATGTCTGGCAGCAGTGGGTCCTCGAGGGAGTTGCAAATCCGGTCTCGGCCTTCTTAACATGAAATGGAGTTGAGCTGATGGTGTTTGTCGCTTCCGCCATAGGCGTGCTCAGCTTTGCTGCAAACACAAGCGTACAGCCCGCGTCAGCACGACACAGTTTCAGATTATTCTGTACCTGCCATAACATACAGTTTTTTTATTTCAACATAATTACTGCAATGGAAATATAAATTAGTATATTCCAGAATATAATCTAAAACTGCTATTTCGTTAGGGGTTGTGATTACGTCTCTAAAGCTGAATTTGCCGCATTTCATACAATGGCACTTTATCATCGCCCTCGGATTTGTTTCGATTTGCTAGTAAAATGGAACAAATGTCTCTATGTGGTGATTTGAAAGCTATTGTAGTTTTAACTCTGCCATTTCCCACAGCCTCCTAGCAACATTCGCGCCAGGAGAGCGATGGGAAACATTACCATGCCGAATGTTGTGTATTCGTGCTATACCTGTCGTCACGGCCAGAGCGAGCGCGGCCAGCAGCCTCCTCGATGCGCTCATGGTGCTGTCGCCGTCGGCACTGACTAGTGACTGGCATCACGCTGATTAATCACTCGAATGCGCAGGGGCTTGCTGACAGAATGGCACCAACAAACACATTATCACAATGGATTACTTTTTTGTATACGCGCACGAGGTTTAAGTGCCATAAAATAGTGCCATTTGTACTACGAAATTTCAAGGTTCAAATTTTCTATGCCTCCTGACGCTCATGGCAAAACGCAAACTTTTTTTGTTGAGAAAAGAATCTTCCAATGTATATATCCCTTTCCCCTTTGACTTGTCACCTTGTGTGATTGCATGTACACCCGATATGCATGAGCGCCAGGAGAGGGATGGAGGGGGCAAAGGGAGTCACCCTTATTAGTTTTGGTCATTTGGAAATCAGACAAATAAAATAATTTTGTGTTATCACTTCTAGGTTCTTTGAAGGTTTTGCTCATATAGCACCGCGTCTTGCAATCTACTCACTGGCTATTTGCACACCCACGGCGTGAGTGTGTTCCACGTTCTTGGGAACTTCATTCTATGATTGGGCGAGAACTTCAATACAGCGCACTTTTTACGCCGAGAACTTCAATACAGCGAACTTTTCACGCCGAGAACTTCAAAACAGCGCATTTTTCACGCCGGCAACTTCAATACAGAGCACTTTTCACGTCGACAACTTCAATACAGAGCACTTTTCATGCCGAGAACTTCAAAACAGCGCACTTTGTACGCCGATAACTTCAATACAGCGCACTATTCATGCCAAAAACATCAATACAGCGCGCTTTTCATGCCGAGAACTTCAAAACAGCGCGCTTTGTACGCCGATAACTTCAATACAGCGCACTTTTCATGCCAATAACTTCAAAACAGCGCACTTTTCATGCCGAGAACTTCAAAACAGCGCGCTTTGTACGCCGATAACTTCAATACAGCGCACTATTCATGCCAAAAACATCAATACAGCGCACTTTTCATGCCAATAACTTCAAAACAGCGCACTTTTCATGCCGAGAACTTCAAAACAGCGCACTTTGTACGCCGATAACTTCAATACAGCGCACTATTCATGCCAAAAACATCAATACAGCGCGCTTTGTACGCCGATAACTTCAATACAGCGCACTTTTCATGCCAATAACTTCAAAACAGCGCACTTTTCATGCCAATAACTTCAAAACAGCGCGCTTTCAGCCGAAGAGAACAATTAGGATTGTGCTGAAATCACGTCACGCTTGAGAGCGAGAGTTGTGGGCGGGGGGGGGGGGGGGGGAACTAGAAATGATTGATGGCCTCTGAGATTTGCAGCAGAAATGAAAATGCAAAATGTCAACCAGAACAATGCAAATGCAATGCAGATAAGCAAGTCCTACAGATTCTTTCTGAAGGAATTATCACACCATTCCAAGCGTGGCCGTGTATTTCCACCACATCTTTATGATTTTATAGTTCCTTGAAATCACTACCATTTAGAATTCCAAAACTCTGGCAGTCGGGTTGAACTTAACTAGGGCTTCGCGAACGCAATTTTGCGTTGAAGATGAGCGTAGGTAGCGGTTTTTGTATAGCTGATGAAAAGGTATGCAGGCAGAATTGCCTACGAAAACCATGGAGCACCAAGTCTGACCATTGCCTACTCAAAAATTCTGATCACTTAGAAATGTTCGACGGATTCTGCGTTCCTTTGTTTCTCTCCGAGCTGTCAGATATTCCATACTTTCAGTTACTTCCATAAAGGAAATTGACTAAACTTCTGATAACTGTCAAATTTATGCCTTGGCCCGAACTGAAATCAACATTGCTGGTAACCAAGGAAACGAAGGAATCCGGACTCTTTTTGAATCAGGCACCAAATCACGAAAAAACACTGCAAAAATGCGAAAAAAAACCAATCGGAAAGTCGTACCGACCTAAGATTTTCAGGCATAATAAATATGTAAAAGGTGGACATGTTTATAAGTTTTGGTGAAGATATGTAAAGAACTTTGACATTTACAGAGATTCAAAATTTTGAAAAAATCGAAAAAATCCGTAAAACTTGATTTATTAAAAAATTCTGAACCGATCTTTTCCAAAAACTTGAAGGATCTAAGTTCAGAACAAAGGTAGGTCCTCTGAAATTTTCATCTAAATCGGTTCAGGCGTTTGGTCTGTAGAGCGCTCGCAAACACACATACAAAAAAAACAATCAAAAAAACATACACAAGTGACTTTTTTTTGGGGGTAGTGAAATTCAAGATTTCGCTCCGCTCGCTTCGCTCGCTACGCTCATCAAAAATATTGCAGCAACCTTTTAATCAATAGATTGCATGTTTTCAAATGTCTATAAAAATGTATAAACAATACAATAGAAACTGGAACTCACCGATCAATATATGTTTTGAAGCCACCTGACCTGAGCACGTTAAACTATTTGATATGGTATTTCTGTCGGGAACTATAATTTCTGTGGAAAACAGAATCTGTGACTTTTGAGGGAAAACTAAAATAAAATAAGGAAAATTCAAAATATTTCGGAAATCTGAAACACCGTCTGTGCTGGAAAGTGGAAAGTCTTATGTACGGCCCTTGCCGAGTAGGCCGCACCGCTGTGCATGTGTGGTAATTTTAAGATTTGGTACTGCTGTTCTATCTGTCAGTGTTTTCAGTTTTAATTTTAGTCGACGGGTTGATTGACCATACGGGCCACGTATCCCAACGTTCATTCGATGGTCACTTCAAATCGGTAAAATGATTTTGTCCGTTTTTGGTATCCACATGTTCAGATCAAAAAATAAGAAGATGAAATCTCGGTGGACATGCTACATGCTCGAAAGAAGATAAAACAGTGTAATAATTTACAATCTTTTGCTTTTTTGCCAAATTTTTATTAGAATAAAATATGATCTTGGTTCATATTACTAGGATTTGTTCCATTCTTGTGCATCTTTTATCAAAGATTTTTTAGTAGGTACGTAACCCTTGGTTCTTGGGTAATGTCAATTAGCTGAGAGTAATACTGTTTTCCAAATTGTAAGGATTCGAGGAAGTACACTAGGTACTATGGGCTTGATTCGAATGTTGGCGCGGGCGTGTTTATTGTCCTTGAATGGCGTGAAGCAGCATGTAGCGTCAAGAGCAAAGATACGTCAAGAGGACTCAAAGGTTACATAAATGTACCGATCATTATTTAATATATTTTATTACGTAATAATCTCTGAAAAATGTGCAGGAGCATAAACGTACCTGTAGTGACGTTTAGTTTCCTGAAATTTTCGTAGTGCCATTTCACCGTTTCATAGTAAGCTATATATGGCCCAATTTGTAGGCTAACAAGACTTCGATAGCGTTATCGCAGCTTCTGTCACTACCTACCGAAATGTGCTCTTAGAGTGTCTAAAAATGAATAACATTAGCAGCTCCGCTCTTCGGCGGATTTCTGTGCTGTATCGTGTTTTAAATCAACGGAGAGGGCTACAGTTAAATGTCATTAATGGCAGTAGGCAGCTACGATCGTACTCTACAGCCTCAACTGTTACCATCGGAGATATTACGAAACCTGTTACACCTGCTCGAAGTCCACAATTTATACCTCAAAAATATTGTAAGTATCTTTTATTCAAAGATGATTCTATTACAATCTCAACTCATGAGACTCTTTTAGATGCTATTGACCGTAATAGCACCTATTATAATAGGATTAATTATTCCAATATTTGATACAGTTAAACAAAAAATTCTGTGCTCGAAATTTAACATGTTAGTTGGTGTTGTTTGATACCTATACTAACAGGGAGCTAAAGATCACATTAGCTTGGCTAGGGAATCGCACAGATGATATGTACCTATCCACCTAGTTTTCTAAAACATTTGTCCGAAGGCAGTCTAGAAAGTACAACCTAGTACAACAAATCTGATGGGGTGGGTGACAGGGACATTTTCATGCCCCATAAAGTGGCGTACCAATTTTCCTTCTTTCACCCCTTCCTGTGCCTTTAGATAGGTACCACTTTACCACAGCTTGGAATGTAAGTCTAGGTATACAGCATCTACACTATGGCTAGGTACTTATGCCAAAATTGCTCTTTGATATTAATTGCCATCTGACAGTGGTCATTTGCATGCATGTAGCTTCGAGTTGCCAAGCTAATAATTGCCACAATCAGACAATTAATGTGATTCGGTTGGTTGCACTAGTGTACTCCTAGTGTACACCGAGACCAGAGCAGTGATCTTAGCTCTGTCATTTATAAGGTAAAAATAAGCAATTCCAATTTCTAAGTTTTGTTTGTGTGTGGCGTTTGTTTCCAGTAAGTGGCGATCTCTCTCAGGAGGCTCTCCGGCATCTGCGATGGATGCTGCAGAAAGACATCCTCGGCCAGGACATGTTCCTCATCGGCCGGCCGGGCCCGCTACGGCGGCAGCTCGCCATGCAGTATTTGGAGCTGACGGGCCGGGAACTCGAGTACGTGTCTATTTCCCGGGACACCACCGAAGCAGATCTGAAGCAGCGGAGAGAGATACAGAAGGGCACGGCCAAGTACTTCGATCAGGTGAGCAGGGCTTTTCGTTTTGGGTCGATAGCGACACGTATTGTTCTGGCTGATAAAAAATAGCAATTTCACAAGAATTTTGGATCTGAATGAAACTTTATGCATTTCACCAAGGTTAAGTGGGTGTTGTGAGAAAAACAGTCCATCAAAAACCTTCCCCACACACAATTTCCTCCCTAAATAGGTAGATAGTTTTTAATAGTTTAAATTATTCTGCCCTTTGCCAAACTGCCTACACTCTAAGTGCCGGTTTTACAGTGTTAAGATTTAATGGTCCATTAGCAAGAAAATTAAAGGCTCTGATTGGACGTTGCTAAGCAAATAACAAGTTAACAGACCATTAGGCATTTTAACGTGCCACTGAAAAACCGGGTCTAAGACAATTTCCATTTTTTCAGAGCTGTTTTTGATATTGGTGATATTGATCAAATTTTCAAATTTTTAGACTTGTTTTAAAAGCAAATAATTGTGTTCCAGAGTGCAGTTCGGGCAGCCATTGAGGGGAGGATACTAATACTGGAAGGCATTGAAAAGGCGGAGCGAAACGTGCTGCCGGTGCTGAACAATCTGCTGGAGAACCGGGAGATGCACCTGGAGGACGGCAGATTCCTGATCCCCGCCACGCGCTACGACAAGCTGTTGAAGGTACGTCGGAACCACTCACCTAGCATCGACAACGAGAAGCAGGCGCTCCTCTGCCTTGGGACAAGTACAAGTTGTGTCTTTCAAAAATACTATTGCAAACTGGGCTTTGAATGCTCAATAAAAGTCTCGCTAAATTCCCGATGTTTTGTAACATATGCAGGTACCTACACAACTTGGACAGCATGAAAAAATAACCAATTTGAAATAGTTTTAAATATAATATTTTTTAACTAGGTAGTGAAAAATATAGTACTTTGTCTACCTACCTACAAGTAAAAAAGAATCTAAGAAATTTAATGAGTTGTGTCTTTCTCTGCAATTGTCACACAAACCTCTTGTTATTATGAGAAGCCTAGGCTTTAAAACTAGGGCTAGAAACATCGGGAAATCAGTGGGAATTTATTTCATTCAAAACCCAGCTTCAAACAGTTGTGTTTGAAAACTAGTGCTCAAAATAACCAGATATGAAGAGCCGAGATGAGTCTTAGTACCGGTTTTTCAGTGGCCCGTTAAGATACTAACGGTCCATTAGCAAGAAAATGAAAGGCTCTGATTGGACGTTGCTAAGCAAATAACAAGTTAACAGACTATAAGGTACTAAACATGCCACTAAAAATATGGATCTTTGAAATTATAACGGAACAAGGACTGACTATAAGACAACAGGGAATAGTTTGTTATGAAACCCCAGTACGAATTAGAGTACATCTGTTATGACAATAAACAATTGAAAACAATTAGAACGAGCGAAGGCTGTAGCCTGTATGTAGCGGACAGAGTGGCGATGGAAGGTCACGACGTGCTGTCGCTTGGCAGGAGCACAGCCGTGCGGAGCTGGACCGCTGGAACCTGGTGCGAGTGAGCGAAGACTTTCGCGTGATTGCGCTCGGTCTGCCGGTGCCGCGGTTTGCGGGCAACCCGTTGGACCCGCCTCTGCGGTCGCGCTTCCAGGCACGAGACGTCGGGCCCGACTCGTACAAGGTAGGCCGCTCCACGGGCTCCACGGACCAAGTGACTGACCTGATATTTCTTTCGAATAGGGGTTTGCATATTAAGCTGAATTGGCTTTAAAATTGCCAAATCAGCTTCAGTGGCTGACTGCATTCTGATTGCAAGAGCGCCAGAGTGCCTCATTTAATCTGAAATGGCTGTTATAAATGGCTAAAAAGCCTTGTCCATTGGCCTGAAGCAATGATGCAATACATAACCTATCGCAATAATGCCCATGCCAGAAGAAATCCAGCCAATATCAGCCAGTCCCAACAGAGCCCATGCCACAAGAGATCCAGCCAACTGCCAGTCCCAATAGAGCCCATACCACGAGAGATCCGGCCAATAACAGCCAGTCCCAATAAAGCCCATGTCACGAGAGATCCATCCATTAGCAGCCAGTCCCACTAGAGGCCATGCCACAAGAGATCCAGCCAATAGCAGCCAGTCCCAATAGAGCCCATGCCACGAGAGATCCAGCCAAATGCCAGTCCCAATAGAGCACATGCCACGAGAGATCCGGCCAATAGCAGCCAGTCCCAATAGAGCCCATGTCACGAGAGATCCATCCAATAGCAGCCAGTCCCAATAGAGGCCATGCCACGAGTGACCCAGCCAATAGCAGCCGGTCCAAATGGAGTCCATGCCACGAGAAATCCAGCCAATATCAGCCAGTCCCAATAGAGCCCATGCCACGAGAGATCCAGCCGATAGCTGCCAGTCCCAAAGAGCCCATGCCTCGAGAGATCCAGCCAATAGCAGCCAGCTTTGTCTAGAATGGAAAATCATGTCATTTTTGATGAGCGCAGCGAGCGAAGCGAGCGGAGCGAAATCTTCAATTTGACTAGCCCCAAAAAAAAAGCACTTATGTGTGTTTTTTTTTGTTTTTTGTTTTTTGTTTGTTTGTTTGTGTGTGTGTTTGTTCGCGATCTGCTGTCCAAACGGCTGATCCGATTTTGACAAAATTTGCAGAGGTATTCCGCTAGGTTCTAACTTAGACCCTGTGCTCTTTTCAGCATAATCTACCAAATAGTCTTTAAACTATTCAAAATCCAAAAAAGAATTAATAATTTCCGAAAAATTTGTCCAAGCTATACAGCCGAAAGTTCTCGATATTTTTTCACAAAACTTTACAATGTTATGAAACGTGATAAAACCAAGCATTTCTTAAGTTTTGAGGCATTTAGGACTTTCCGTTCTCTTTTTATTAATACATTTCTAACATTTTTTTAGTACATTTTTGCGATGTTCAAGCAAATTTTATTCAAAATTGTCTAAAAAAAGATTTCCTCTACTCTTTATAGTCCTCTACTCTTAATGCATTTATTTATTTATTTATTATTTATTTATTTATTATATTTATTATATTTTTATTATATTATTATTATATATTATATATTATATTATATTATATATTATTATTATTATATTTATTTATTTTATTTATTATTTTATTTATACAATTTATTTATTTATTATTTATTTTCAAGACAGGGATGATTGTGATTGCTAGCACATGGTGTTATCAGCTTGGGTCGACTTATAAAAATATACTCAATATAATTACTTTCTGCGTTTTCCATGCTAAAATTAAATGCACTTACAGTTGTCTTGAATGAAGACGTATTTCTAAACTAAATTTGGAGTATTTTTTTCCAAGCAAAACCATTTTATTCACTATACAAACTGCTATATACGCTCATCTTCAACGCAACACTGCGTTATACCCTAATTTAATACTTCAGTTTTTGTATTGCAGATTTATTTTTTTACCCGAATGCAGAGAACCAGGTCTCCACCACCCTGCCCTGGCATATGGTCGTTCATTGTCGTTCGATGTTGATGGTTGCGTGAAGCTTTCTCTCAATTTCCTGGGCTGTTATCAAATTTTTTACGAAAATGTTTGAGAATTTCTATAGATGTTGTTGCAATCTGGCAAAAGGTGTTGAAAAAAATTAGTATCCAGTACAAGGTAAATTCTGACGTGGGAATTAAACCCGAGCGCACCGTTCAGTGAAATTTTATCAGTACAGGCTTCGAACGTTGGGAAGACCGTCGACTTCACTTGCTGTTCTAAACCCTGTTTGGAATAGTTTCTTTTGCAAACCAAAGCTAGCCTAGAAGGGAAGAGGGAACTCGACACTGTTCACTTTGTTGAACAGCACCAAGAATAGCACCAACTTAACTTCTTAGTAGGACGGCTCAACTCGAACAACGAAAACCACCCACTAATTCTAATGTCATCGAGAGGGTGACAGGCACGCTTAGGGAAACTGTTGTCCTAACTTCAGTCCCTGCTAACTTTCTCCTGTACAGTCCTTGGCATGTGCATGAGGTCATCCACCCAATACCTGACTCAGCGCAGTGTTGCTTAACTTTGGTGATCACAGAGTACTAGTGTTCTTTTTTTTTAACCCCTGCTTTGTGGTGATCTGAAGCCATAATCCTTTTTAACACCATTACATTTGATTAGCACACATGGTATCTAATAAACTTACACACAGTTCCATAAAATTGTCATTAAAAATGCAATGAAATGCAAAATTTCCTACTCCTTTGTTTATAGAGTTGATACAACCAATTGTTTAGTTCCTATTCTTGATGTGGTATGTACCTATGTAGCTGGTGGTGTTGGGCTGTATTAACTCAAGGGATGACTTGGAGATTTGACATTTCGCATACATTCTTGGCAAGAAAAGGTGGTCGAAAGGCAAAAACTTTTAAGCCTTTTGTTATTTTCTGTAAATTTCTTAAAAGTGAACTGATTCCGTCAGTTTTTGTTATGACTTATGAAGCTGGATGTTGGAATTAATCGGTTGAATTTCTTTCACCAGCTCATGGGTTATTTAACATTTTATCCCTTTAAGCCTTTAAAGTGGCGCAGTCACAACAAAAGAGTACTATATTATATATACTAGGGCTTCGCGAACGCAATTTGTGTTGTGTTGAAGATGAGCGTAGGTAGCGGTTTGTGTATAGCGGATTAACAGGTGCAGGCAGCAGTCACAAGAAAACCATGGAGCACCAAACCTGACCATTGCCTTCTCGAAAATTCTAATCACTTGAAAATGTATACGGATTCTGACGTTCCTTTGTTTCTTTTCGAGGTCAACAAAGCTGGTAACCAAGGAAACGAAGGAAACCGGACTCGTATTGAATCAGCCGTCAAATCACGAAAAAAACACCACAAAAATGCTAATAAAAACCAATTGGAAAAACCTACCGAACTAAGATTTGCAAGCATGATAAATATGTATAAGGTCAACATGTTAAGAAGTTTTGGTGAAGTTATGTTCAGAACTTTGAAATTTACAGGGGTTCAAAATTCTGAAAAAATCGAAAAATTTCGTAAAAATTGATTTATAAAAAATTTACTGAACCGATCTTTTTCAAAAACGCAGGGGGTCTAAGTTGAGAACAGAGGTAGATACTCAGAAATTTTCATCCATGTCGGTTCAGGCGTTTGGTCTGTAGAGCGCGCACAAACACACACAAAAAAAAAAAATAATATACAGAAGTGACTTTTTTCTGGGGTAAGTGAAATTGAAGATTTATCTCCGCTCGCTAAGCTCATCAATAAAAAAAAAGAAAAAACATAAATAAAATGTAAAAAGAAGTAAAAAGAATTATAAAAACAAGGTTTGGTTTTCGATTTCATATGTTTACAAGCGAGAATTCTCTACTAATCACTAGGTATATATATAATCATATATAATATATATATATATATATATATATATATATATATATATATATATATATATATATATATATATATATATATATATATATTTATTTATATATATATATATATATATATATATATATATATATATGAGTGATTGAAAGTTTTGGCAGTTCATATTATGTGTTTAATAAGCTTTACGGTTAAAAACTGCAAGGGAATTTTATTCTGAGAAATCTTTTTCCTGAAGATGCCAAGACATTTCCTTGGCGAAACGTCGAATTAAAACATTTATTCAAAACGTTTTCCCTTGCAGTTTTTAACCGTAAAGCTTATTAAACACATAATATGAACTGCCAAAACTTTCAATCACTCATCATCGCCTCTACGGGGAGGATATTTTTCGCCAGACCCAAGTTTTCAAGAAATTAAGATGGAAAAAAGAAAAACTGGTTTGCGATCTTACTTTTCTTCGACGATGCAGATCTCAAAAGGTACTTCCCAATTTTTTGCGTTTGAAGTACCATAAACGTTCACCGAACACGGAAAGAATTTTGTTTTTGGCTGTACTAGATTTGCTACGTGACGCCATATCTACCACTTATCGATCTCTAGATTCGCGGTTTCTCAAGAACTGTATGATCTACATGGTAATTTAAGCTTTATATTACATCCTGTTATTTTCGACAAGCTAGACAATTCTTCATACTCTCGAAGTTCTAGAAATGCTGATGTATCTACACTACGCCAAAAAGAGAAATTCCATAAACTTCAAAGAGATTCACCTATCATGACTCGTCCAACACGGTCGTCATTAACTTGTCATCGCTTCAGCTCAATGATGCAACAAGAAACGTACTATCGAAGGGTCTGAATTTCGCAGTGGCACCTAATTCACTTCCTATTGAAAAGATCGTGTGCAATGTTGAGACGGCTATTAAATGTCTCCCATCTCATGAAGCAGAAGAAATTAGGCAAGATGTCTCAAAAATTCTTAGACAAGCCTAACTTCCTGCGCCAAATCTCACAAAAGAGGAAAGCATGGCCCTTTCAGTGCTAAGAAATAACGTTGATGTGATTGTGTTAAATGCAGACAAGGGGAATGCTACTGTTGTTCTAAATACATCAGACTACAAACGAAAAATGGAAGAAATCTTACTGGACGGTGCTTATCAACCAACCAATAAAAATCCTACTGTATATTTAGAAAAATGTACGAGATCTCTAAAACAAAATTCTCCATTGAGTGAAAGAGACAAGAACTTCCTCATCCCACGAGAAAAATCTAGTAGAGTTCCACGCATTTATGGGCTACCTAAAATACATAAAAAAGATGTTCCACTTCGACCAATCGTGAGTGCAGTAGGGTCTCCTACACAAGCCCTGGCCACTTTGCTAAACACTTGCAACCTTTCGTGGAAGAGGCTCCATCGTACGTAAAAAACTCGATTCATTTTGTGGACATCCTGAAAAACATCAAAATAGATGAAGGAGATCTCCTAGTGAGTTTCGATGTTACATCACTTTTCACTAAAGTACCCATCGAAGAAGCTATGGATATAATCTCCCGGAAGTACAATATCCCAGACTTCATCCTAAAACTCACCAGGCATTGTATGTCCTCGACATATTTTATCTACGAAGGCCAGTATTATAAACAGATTGAAGGAGCTCCAATGGGCTCGCCACTCTCTCCTGTAGTAGCGAATCTGTACATGACAGAGTTTGAAACAAAAGCCCTCGAAACTTCACCTTACTTACCGAAATGCTGGTACCGCTACGTAGATGACACTTTCGTTATATGGCAACATGGTCAAGAAAATTTGTTGCAATTTCTTGTCCATTTAAATCAAATCCATCCAAATATCCAACTAACAATGGAAGTGGAAGATAACAAACAACTACCATTTCTAGACACATTGGTTTTCAAAAAACAAGATGGTACTCTTGGGCACAAGGTTTA
The DNA here is from genome assembly GCA_921293005.1 of Nemoura dubitans. Taxonomy (NCBI): domain Eukaryota; kingdom Metazoa; phylum Arthropoda; class Insecta; order Plecoptera; family Nemouridae; genus Nemoura; species Nemoura dubitans. The sequence continues at coordinate 46,869,914 of OV121074.1, read as the reverse complement.
TCGTAAACCAACACACACTAATAGATATCTATACACGCAACCTCACACCATCATCCAAACCAGATCAAATCAGTCGCCTTTTCTCTTGCAATTCGATCCCATAGAATTGCAGATGACGAACACATTCAAGAAGAAGCTAAGACTCTACAACTAGCCCTACTCCAAAATGGATTTCCAAACAGAATTTTCCACAAAGCATGGAACCATAAAAAAGATAACTCCAAAGAGAAACAAAAACAAGAGCGGAAAGAAACCATTTTCCTACCATACATAAAAAACACCACGGATAAAATTGGCCAACTATTACGAAAAGAATGAATTAACACCGTCTTTCAAACAAATTCAAAAATTGAAGATAGGCTTCGCCAGTTCAAAGACAAAATTCCACTGGAGGGATGGGGTGTAAATGAAATCCCTTGTGAGGAATGTACTAGGACATACATAGGACAAACAGAAAGAAATTTTTCGGCTAGAAAAGCAGAGCACTTGTTAGCTTTAAGAAATTGCACCGAAACATCAGCCCTAGTACAACACGCAAGAGATTTCAACCACATCATTGACTTCGACCAAATGAAACCTCTAGCCATAACCCACCATTTGAAGACAAGATTAATGAGGGAAGCTCTGGAAATTGAAAAAAGACCTCAAAATTTAAACAAACGAGATGACAGCCAGCGTCTCCCTGCGTCATGGGCCCCCATTATAAAAACTATCGAAGTTCCATCGAATCCGCCACCAGAAAACAGGCGAACTGAACTCTTAAATCAACCAAAAAGAACGGACAGAAAGAAAAAATTAACACGAAGATTTGCGTCGCCGAAGAAAACACAAGCAACCGTCCCTACAACAAGAGTTACAAGAAGCAGAGCAAGAAAGCTTTCGTTATAATTTTTTTTGGTTTTTTACATATACTGATTTTGAATTTTTTCGGGCATTCGGGTAGTTTTGTAGAAATGAATTCCCAAATTTGAAATCGCATACACAAGCATTGGATTTTACGGTACATTTCGTAATTGAATTGAGTGTACCACTTTGCGCAAAGTTGTAATGAGCTGAAAATTTCAGTAAATGTATTCGATACATGTATATATACTAGTACCAATTTTTAGGACGGGCATTTGGGTAGTATTTTAGAAAAAAAAATCCCAAAGTTGAAATTGCATAGAGAAGCATAGGATTTCTGTACATTTCGTGATTGAAGTGAGTTTTCCACTTTGCGCAATGTTGTAATAAGCTAAACATTTCAGGAAATTTTTAGAAAACTACGATCTCGATGTGTGAGAGAAGTTTGTCATACCTAATCGCCAATGGCGTTTCCTTGGGTGCCGCTCTGGTTAGCGGACTGCAAGACAAGCGGAGACGTACAAGCGTTGCCGTTTTCGCAAATGAAAATCGTTTCACGCGAAGTGATGACAGTGAAGTTGGATGATAAGCGTGATAACTTCATTGCCCAAAATGGTACACTATCTTCAATTACGAAATGTACCATAAAATCCTATGCTTCAGTATGCGATTTCAACTTTGGGATTTTTTTGCCCGTCCTAAAAATTGGTACTAGAGTATATATACATATATCGAATACATTTCCAGAAATTTTCAGCTCATTACAACATTGCGCAAAGTGGTACACTCCATTCAATTACGAAATGTACAGTAAAATCCAATGCTTTTGTATGCGATTTCAAATTTGGGAATTAATTTCTACAAAACTACCGGAATGCCCGTCTTAAAAATTGGTTCTAGTAAACATACGTATATCGACTACATTTTATAAAATTTTCAGCGTATTACAACATTGCGCAAAGTGGTACACTCCATTCAATTACGAAATGTACCATAAAATCCTATGCTATTGCATGCGATTTCAACGTTGGGAATTAATTTCTAAAAAAACTACCCGAATGCCCGTCCTAAAAATTGGTACTAGTATACATACATATATTAAATACATTTTCTGAAATTTTCAGCTAATTACAACATTGCGCAAAGTGGTACACTCACTTCAATTACGAAAGGTACCAAAAAATCCTATGTTTTTGTGTGCGATTTCAACTTTGGGATTTAATTTCTACAAAACTACCCGAATGCCCATCCTAAAAATTGGTACTAGTATAAATGCATCTATTGACAACATTTCCTGAAAATTTCAGCTTATTCAAAGAACGCGTTTTTTTGCTATAGACATTTCTAAAAACATAGAAGTATGAAAAGGTATCGTTTTTCTGAATGAATAGTATAAAAGTTTTAAGCATTTTTCTAGTGCAGTTTTTTATGCACTTTTCAATGCTTTAAACCAGAGTTCTGTAACTTTATTGGTTCTTGAGATATTGACGGAAATATGTGATAGTGCGCGCGCGTTCCGCTAAACAAGCGAAACTTTGCAAGGTCATATCTCCCACGCCAGTGGGCCTAAAATTTTCAAAAAATAGTTTTGTACTCCACTTGAGTAGCACAACGACCACTGAAACTTTGAACCACATCCGAGATGTGAAGGTCAATTTTTTTCGCGAGGTGTGCTGGTTTGATGCGTTTCGTCCCGTATATATATTTTAATCGATAAATATTTTTTAACTTCGTAGTGCAATCAAGTGTTGTTTGGACTACGGCAGAATGCCACACCTTTTACGCAATTTCGAGACTGAAATGCCTCTATCTTTTGATTTAGTTAAGAAAAGTAGCATTTTCTCGACAGAATTGTGTTTATTGAGATCTTTTCTTCCTTATTATCAGTTTTTATGTCAATTCTCACCGTGAGAACTAATGTGAATTCAGAGGAAAGTGGTGGAAATAGTGGTGTTTTTGCAAATCCTATGTTAAAGCATAGGGATATGGCCAAACTTGAACTTTGCATAACTCATATGTTAGTCCAGGCATGGTCCAGGTACCTCACTAAATTTTCCGATATTCATCTAGACGATGCAATAATGAACGAATATTGAAAGTTTAAAAAATCTGAAGGCATGTGTCACTTTGACCGTGCCACTTCAATCATTTTAGGATTATGATGTGCAATTTAGATAAGAGGAACAAATTGCTTTCCATTTTAAAAGTTGATGAGACTGATAATTAACTTTACAAACTTGCTACCTACGTCACTTATTGTTAGAAGTTTTAATTTTCCTTGAAACAAACTTTCAAAGAGTAATTCCATTTTCTTTTTCTGAAACTATGCATTGTTCTTCAAATGCAATTGTCCCTGAAGAATGCCTGAATGAATTCCCATTTGCTTAATCCCTTTTTACTTTTCAAGCAATAGCAAAAGTTTCTAGGTAGGTACATATTCCTGGCATACAAATGCTGATTTATTTCTATTCTGTGACGTCTCAGCGCCAAAATCAAAGTTGCAAAAACCAAAAAAGTGGCTTGCTATTATTTGATTGAGTTTGGCAGCAAAGCAAATTTGCATGTATGTACCTTCTTACTGCCAATATAAATTGATGGGTTGCAATTTATTTAGATTCTCCGTGACAACTAGAACTCGTAACTCTCATACCTATGTTATAACCTTTATGACTAGGTCATGCAAAGTATGTGAAGTTATGTCTCCATGTCAACATTTATCAGCCATTTAGAATCCATTGAAGGAGCTAAACGGAAACATTTACCTATTCTTCGTCCTCTATGTCCTTACACGGGGAGGACCCTTCCCCTTCCATTACCTTTTGTCCATGGCACAAACTTGTTTGCCTTTGCCATCCTTTATATCCTTCATGTATCGCATTAGAAGAAGATCAATCAAGCTTTTGTGATCCCTCCCTTTTTGGAAAGTTGATTGGATTGCATTATTCGAGATGAGTGGAAAATGGTCGACCATTTGATAACATTTTGAAAGTAAACAACAGTTGGCTGTCGACTCGATTCTGCAAACAAATCAGCGACGACGATCCCCTTGGACAGAACTGAAGCCCCCTTGACTCGCCCGAACTGCCAATCACTCAGCAGTCCCCTTGAAGGGGATTACCTCCACGCGACGGGCCACTGGGGCTAAGTGACAGAGGCACCATTCTCTTCCGTACTCCTTCGATCGCGATCGTGCACGCCGTCGTCAGAAACCCACTCTCCCATTTCCTGCACATCCACAATTGATCTGTCAAAGCCACGACTTCTGCCCCGACCCGATCGCCCAAACATCCCTAGCGCGCGTCCCCAGAGCGCGCATGCGCCCCTGGACGGCACCGCGACGCCCGACGTCCCTGCTCTCCACTCGCACACATTCCGACGCCGACGCGGCGAGCAGACGTCGCAAGCCGGGAATCGCCGTCGACCGACACTCGCCGTCACAGTGCGCGATCAGAGCTCGGTGCGGGACATGTCGAAGTCCGCGAAGACCGCGGACGCGAGGCAACAAGACACGCGTGCGTGATCTGCGAGTGACGCGAGGCCTCAGGGACCGGGCAAGGAACCAAGGCTCGATCACTGGTCAGCGTGCTTTTGAAAGAACCTCAAGAAATTGTCGCAAATGTGCGTAGAGTGACTTGTACCTTGTTCACCGGGGGCCTCGCCGAGTCGCGGGGCCTCGTCAAGCGGGGCCTCTAAGCGTGAACCGAAATGCCGTGTGCCGAGTCCGACCACGTGGGCGTTGCCGTGGGCAGGGTGCGACGACGACGTTAGCGATGCCGGCGCGTTGGCAGTCGTCGGAGCGACCGCTGTTCGTGCGCACCGTGTGGGTGAACGGCTCGCGTCACGCCATCCTCTCGGCCGAAGACCCTCTGGTGCACTGCTCGACGTCGTCCTCCTCGCGGCTCGCCAGTCGCCCCAACTCGGGCGGCACGTCGAGTCGGTCCAGTCACCGCGACAGCTCGGGCTCGTGCTGCGACGAGCTGGCGCACTGCCTCATCAAGCTGCAGCTGGTGCTGGCCAACACGGGTCAGGAGAAGCGACGCCACGTGTCTGGGGCCGCCGCCTCGGGGGTCGCCGTCGGGCCCAAGCAGCGTCGGACGCGCTGCTGCGACAAGCACTGCGACGAGGTCGACGCCGAGAGTCGTCGCGCGTCCGTCGCGCACGCGGCCGCCTCGATGATCGGTCGCTACAGTCGGCCGTTCCTGCCCGAGGTCTTCCAGCAGAGCAGCTCCGACGACGAGGAGGCCGAAGTGGCGGCCGCGTCCGAGCAGCGCTGGCCGTCGAGCGACGCCGACTCGCTGCTGCCCGAACTGCGGTGCAACCCGCTGTCGGAGCGCGTGCTGCAGTGGCTGGACCTCGCCGGCAAGACGGCGGGCGACGGCGGCCGGGACCCGGCCAGGACGCCGCGCGCCGCCCGCCGCAGGGGGGGCGTCAACAGCGCGCTGATCGGCGCCAAGACGGCGGCCAAGACGGCGCTCGACGGCCAGGAGAGGAGTTGCTCGTTCCCCGCGCGTCGGGAGAGTCACGTGGCCGTCGCGCCCGCCACGGGCTCGGAGGAGTCGTCGACCGACGAGGCGTTGCGAGTCAATGCGCGCGGTCTGAGGACACGCAGGAAGCGACCGCTGCTAGTCGACAGCATGACCGTGGTACGCGAGCCGACGCCGCCCCGGGCAGAGACTCCCGTCAACGCGACGCCGACACCGACGACGACACCGACGACGACGCCGACACCTACGCCGGTCCGCAAGGCGAGTGTCGGCGGCGAGAACGGGCGGCCGCAGCTGCACATCTTCATGCCGCCGCTGCCAAGCGACGCCAAGAGGGTGGCCGTCCGCAGGGTGGTCGTTCAGGGGGTGGCCGTCGACGTGGACGAGGCGGAGGGTTGACTGGGCTGCTGACTCGGCCGAAGGACCGAAGTGTGTTGGTGCAGGGACGACCGTGTCATGGCTCTTGGCCTCGTCGGCATCGGCCGCTTCACAGAACGGCGGCGAACGGGGCCTGGAAGAATACCGAGCTCGGAGGTCGCAGCTTGTATTGTCTGGAAGAACACCGAGTTCAGAGGTCGACGCTCGCAGTTTGTAGCGTCTGGAAGAACACCGAGTTCGGGGATCGACGCTCGCAGTTTGTAGCGTCTGGAAGAACACCGAGCTCGGAGGTCGACGCTCGCAGTTTGTAGCGTCTGAAAGAACACCGAGTTCGGGGGTCGACGCTCGCAGTTTGTAGCGTCTGGAAGAACACCGAGTTTGGGGGTCGACGCTCGCAGTTTGTAGCGTCTGGAAGAACAACGAGTTCGGAGGTCGCAGCTCGCAGTTTGTAGTGTCCGGAAGAACACCGAGTTCGGAGGTCGCAGCTCGCAGTTTGTACCGTCTGGAAGAACACTGAGCTCGGAGGTCGCAGCTCGCAGTTTGTAGTGTCTGGAAGAACACCGTGTTCGGAGGTCGACGCTCGCAGTTTGCAGTGTCTGGAAGAACACCGAGCTCGGAGGTCGACGCTCGCAGTTTGTATTCGCTGGAAGAACACCGAGCTCGGAGGTCGACGCTCGCAGTTTGTAGTGTCTGGAAGAACACCGAGTTCGGGGGTCCGCAGTTTGTAGTGTCTGGAAGAACACCGAGCTCGGAGGTCGCAGCTCGTAGTTTGTAGCGTCTGTAAGAACACCGAGCTCTGAGGTCCCAGCTCGCAGTTTGTAGTGCCTGGAAGAACACCGAGTTCGGGGGTCGACGCTCGCAGTTTGTATTCGCTGGAAGAACACCGAGCTCGGAGGTCGACGCTCGCAGTTTGTAGTGTCTGGAAGAACACCGAGTTCAGGGGTTGACGCTCGCAGTTTGTAGCGCCTGGAAGAACACCGAGCTCGGAGGTCGCAGCTTGTAGTTTGTAGTGTCTGGAAGAACACCGAGCTCGGAGGTCCCAGCTCGCAGTTTGTAGTGTCTGGAAGAACACCGAGTTCGGGGGTCGACGCACGCAGTTTGTAATGTCTGGAAGAACACCGAGCTCGGAGTTCGTAGCTCGCAGTTTGTAGCGTCTGGAAGAACACCGAGCTCGGAGGTCGCAGCTCGCAGTGTGTAGTGTCTGGAAGAACACCGAGTTCGGAGGTCGACGCTCGCAGTGTGTAGTGTCTGGAAGAACACCGAGTTCGGAGGTCGACGCTCGCAGTTTGTAGTGTCTGGAAGAACACTGAGCTCGGAGGTCGACGCTCGCATTTTGTAGTGCCTGGAAGAACACCAAGCTCGGAGGTCGCAGCTCGCAGTTTTTAGCGTCTGGAAGAACACCGAGCTCGGAGGTCGACGCTCGCAGTTTGTAGTGTCTGGAAGAACACCGAGTTCGGGGGTCGACGCTCGCAGTGTGTAGTGTGTGGAAGAACACCGAGCTCGGGGGTCGACGCTCGCAGTTTGTAGCGTCTGGAAGAACACCGAGCTCGGAGATCGACGGTCGCAGTTTGTAGTGTCTGGAAGAACACCGAGTTCGGGGGTCGACGCTCGCAGTTTGTAGTGTATGGAATAACACCGAGCTCGGAGGTCGACGGTCGCAGTTTGTAGTGTCTGGAAGAACACCGAGTTCGGGGGTCGACGCTCGCAGTTTGTAGTGTCTGGAAGAACACCGAGCTCGGAGGTCGCAGCTCGCAGTTTGTAGTGTTTGGAAGAACACCGAGTTCGGGGGTCGACGCTCGCAGTTTGTAGTTTCTGGAAGAACACCGAGTTCGGAGGTCGACGCTCGCAGTTTGTAGTGTCTGGAAGAACACCGAGCTCGGAGGTTGCAGCTCGCAGTTTGTAGTGTCTGGTAGAACACCGACCTCGGAGGTCGACGCTCACAGTTTGTAGTGTCTGGAAGAACACCGAGTTCGGGGGTCGACGCTCGCAGTTTGTAGCGCCTGGAAGAACACCGAGCTTGGAGGTCGACGCTCGCAGTTTGTAGCGTCTGGAAGAACACCGAGTTCGGAGGTCGACGCTCGCAGTGTGTAGCGTCTGGAAGAACACCGAGCTCGGAGGTCGCAGCTCGCAGTTTGTTGCGTCTGGAAGAACACCGAGTTCGGGGGTCGACGCTCGCAGTTCGTAGCGTCTGGAAGAACACCGAGCTCGGAGGTCGACGCTCGCAGTTTGTAGTGTCTGGAAGAACACCGAGTTCGGGGGTCGACGCTCGCAGTTTGTAGTGTCTGGATGAACACCGAGCTCGGAGGTCGCAGCTCGCAGTTTGTTGTGTCTGGAAGAACACCGGGTTCGGGGGTCGACGCTCGCAGTTTGTAGTGTCTAGAAGAACACCGAGTTCGGGGGTCGACGCTCGCAGTTTGTAGTGTCTGGAAGAACACCGAGCTCGGAGGTCGCAGCTCGCAGTTTGTAGCGTCTGGAAGAACACCGAGTTCGGGGGTCGACGCTCGTAGTTTGTAATGTCTGGAAGAACACCGAGCTCGGAGGTCGTAGCTCGCAGTTTGTAGTGTCTGGAAGAACACCGAGCTCGGAGGTCGACGCTCGCAGTTTGTAGGGTCTCTAATAACATTGTCGTCAAGTGGCCCGAAATTGCAGCACGCTTATTTGGGCATTCCTTGACAGAACCAGAGACGTCGAAACATTCGTGTCGATAATGTGAGAACACGGACATTGACAATTTCTGAATGCCTATCGACTTTAAGTCCTCTTTATTTGCATCTCCCTTCAAAGCGAAATATGAATTTACCGCTGGCTGCAATGCACTGTGTTGTGGTTGCCCCTCTGTTGTTGCCTGCTTTGCCTAGAGTCGTGACGTTCCAAGCGGCTATTATACTTTGATGTCCCTTCGTCTAAACTCTATATGTTGTTTAGTAATCGATGCGATCATGCGTTTGACGGCAAGCGATCGACTGAAGAGAAAGTGAGGGAGCGAAATGGTCTGGTGTTGGCACGGCTCGGTGGATACTTCTTTGGGCCGATTGCCCGTCGGCACTGACGTTTCAATTCTTGCGAGCTTGTCTACTAAGTGTCTAGTTGTCGTGCACTAAACTTTCTTTTGTCAAACCTAACTCGCTCCAAGTGAACTTTTGACATGTCGAATCGTGGAGTGTCCCAATTTGCCGGCCTGACGGGTATACCCATTACCCACACAGGGATACCCACACAGAGATACCCGTCCGCACGTCTATGCCCTGCTATACCCGCATGGTGCCGGCAACACAACGGCGAGCTAATCAACTTGTCACGTTGACATCAGGTCATTATTGCAGTCGTCCGACTTGCATCTTTCTCTCTCGCTCGCTCTCCCTGTGAAACGCAAATAGCATGGGCATGCAGGAATCCAATTATAAAAGGGAATTGTCTTCTTTGCAGCCTGGCGCCAAGCGGTAGTTAGCGACGAGGGTAGGAGCTAACGTTCGCATTTTGTCTCATGTAAAACTCCTGGCAAATTAGCGAAATATATCAACTTTGTTACCTCACATTTCTACCATTTTACTTAAATCACGAATCCTTCATCAAACTTTAATATTACTTTTGTCAACTATTTACTTAACGAGGGTTAAGTTGAAAAACTTTTCACATACTTATCCATTGAAATAATTATCTCTCCCATCAGCAATTTGGCCCTTGATGCGCTTTTACCCAAATCATGTCACCGCAGATAGGCTTAATAGCATGCAAAACCCAATTCCTCGCCGCGGCGGAATGATAGCCCGCAGAGCCATCAGTATCTGTCTGCGAATACCTCCCTTGATTGCCACCCCGAGCTCGCCCAATCCTCGCCGATCCCGGCAATTTCATTAAATCGGACACCCACGACAGATGCGTCCCTGCAAGCAACTCTGCAGCAAAACACGAGCCCGCAATCTCATTAGGTAGCCACTAGTAGGCTGCACCCACGTGTGCCGGGCTGGCCGGGCTGGAGTGCTAGGGCTGTCATGCCGAAGTCGACGGCGCCGACGACGTCGACGACGATGAGCTGGCTTGTTATACATTGGACAAGGCACGGCGTGACACTGCCGGGGCGAGCACGAACCCTTCGAGTTGCCGAATAAATCAGAGACGAGCGAGCCCCCCCCCCCCCTCTCGGCGACGGCGAGGTTCTGTTCACGCAACGTCTTGTGTACGCAGACGCAGGACCGTCTTGTCTTGGCTCGTGTTTCAATCCATGGCTCAGGTTTTTTTTTAACAGCTGCGTCCTTTGTGTTTGTACTCATGAGTCATGCCGGGCGCCGAACGACCTTGTGGTTGACGGGCCTCTAAACCCCGCTACTTTCCAGTCATCACGGACGCAGCCAAGTGAATCCCACTCGTGCATCCGTGTTCCCGTTGCGGAATTTTAAAATGTCGCAGTGAACAAATTCTCTGTAAGTTAGTCGCATTTGTAGCGTGACTGGACAGGACGGGCCAATGCAAGAAAGGACATGGCAGTGGTAGGGTAGGGCAATTGTCAGAGCAGGGCAGGACGTAGGGCAAGAAAGCGCATGAGGCAGGGCAGGGCTACGTGCAATCGGCATGGTAGGGCATGACTATGGGCAAGGTATAGCGCATGGCAAGGCAGAGCTTGAGGCAGGGCATGAGGCAGGGCACGACTATGGGCAGGGTATAGCGCATGGTAAGGCAGAGCATGAGGCAGGGCAGGGCTACGTTCCAGCGGCATGGCAGGGCAAGACTGTGGGCAGGGTATAGGGCATGGCAAGGCAGAGCATGAGGCAGGGCAGGGCTACGTGCAATCGGCATGGCAGGGCAAGACTATGGGCAGGGTATAGGGCATGGCAAGGCAGAGCATGAGGCAGGGCAGGGCTACGTGCAATCGGCATGGCAGGGCTACGTGCAATTGGCATGGCAGGGCAAGACTATGGGCAGGGTAGGGCAAGACAGAGCATAGGGCAAGGAAGGGCATGGTTTTATGCCTGTTTACTGCAGCAATTTGTTTTCCCGCCGCCGTTTCCCATCACAAGTGATTTATTGCGCCTCGTGGTCATCATTCACCTAAGAATGCAGTCTCATAAATAACTTAAAAATATTAGATTTTGCAATTTACAAATTCCTACGTAGACACTTTATTTTATTCATAAGCGCAGAATTATCTTTTCAAATGTATATGTGTACCTATAGCTATATTAATTAATGATATATAATTTCCCTGAGTATAAATCAATGCTTTGTTGCATTCACACATGCTCATAAAGTCATAATGAATGAAACGAACGCGAGTCTTAGGTGGAGATGACAGGCAAGGGCTTCCTGGGCCAGGCACCGACCCTAATGAAGCCCAGTCCAAGTGCATGGAGTCGAAACGCGCGGTGATTGTTCGTGCACGGGCGAAAAGATAACGTCGAGTGCAGGCGACCGGCTAATTGTTTGTCTGTGAGGTAATTCCATTAGGCCCCCCCCCCCTACCCTGCCCCCCGCCCCGGGGGTGGTGGTTTATTAGGTGCAATTAAAGATGAGTGCCCCACCCCTGCGGTCGGCGAGCGGTGCCCGCTGCCAGTGATTAATTGCTGCCTTCACGCTGCACACGCTCAGCGGCAATGGCCTGGCTTGCGAGGCAGCGAGGCCACATTTTCAAGCGTCCCGCAGTGTATCAATCTCCCCGGGAAGGAGGCAGCAGCAATCACGGCCGAGGGCTAATTGCTTCGGCGCCAATAGAGGCTAATAGATTTCCAGAGCTGAGTGCGCGATTTCGAAGCTATGAGAATTGTTATTCATGCAGAGCGGGAAGCGGGAAAGCGGGACACTTGTGTTCCCTCTCCCTTCCTGTCTTCCTGTCTTCCTGTCTTCCTTTCTCGCTGGACAGTTTGTCCCACAGGCTTCGCATCGCAGCAGTGAAATTCAATTTAAAGTACACGAGCCGGTATCTGCGGTGTCTTTTCCGTTTTTAGGCAGCTTTCAGGCAGCGTTCGAGCCGGACGAAAACATCGCTTCGGTTAGCTCGCGTGTGCAGTCCAGACGTTAGTTTTTAGCTGAACGAACCTAAAAATTACAGTGAAGTGTGCATCAAAGAAACATGAATGCACATATTGTGTAATGTAAGGTGTGTCAGAAATCATGAGTGTAAATTATATGAAAATATGAAAATATATAATATATAATCTTCAAAATAACATACAGTATGCACATGCCGAGAAACCAGTGGCGTAGCTATAGGTGTGGCAGGGCCCTGGTGCAAGATTTAAGATTGGGCCCCCCCCCCCTTCTTTTCAAATTGGTTTCAGGCTAGACGTGCCGATTTTCCAATTGACAATTTTTCACCCCACTAAACTACCCCAAAACAAATCAATACTCCAAGAACAAACCTTATAAAAGGCGCTACAACTGGCCAACTGTAAACATGCAATGCACGTACATTGGACAGCAAAATTAAATTTAAATCCTAGGATGGACATAGTGGTGGTGCTCCTCTTTTGATGTCGAGGGGAAGAGTATATATGTGAAGACGTGCTTTTGGTGTTATAATAAAGACTCAATTGAAATTGAAATAAAACTATTATGTTTATTTTTGATGATTTTTGTGAATGTTATAGTAATACCTATAAGTAGTATACAATATTTCCCAACCATTATTAACCATTAACAAAATCTAATAATCATTGAAAGACAATGCATTTGCATATCTATTGAAATTGCTTGCGTCTAGCCTTCTGATCAGCGAATACGTCAATAAGAGTATCAAAATTTTTGTTTCCTCGAAAGTTAAACAGGCTGATAAGTGGCAACCACTTTCTTCATGACATTTTATGTTTCTTGATATGTGACTCCAATCTCGGGTTCCGTCTATCCAAGGAATAACGTTTTCTTTACTGAAAAACGCTTTTGTTCTATCGGCAAATAGCCAACAAGGTTGGCAATACGCAGCATCGAGGGCTGGTGAGTAACCAAGCCACGATCTGTCTAAAGAAATTCCCGACTTGGTTTTCTTAACGTAGTAAGATGACGAAAAGCTCCGGTTCTTCAATGGGCATGTTGGAAATGGGCCAGGTGGACGGCACGGGCCATTTTCTACAAGATATTTCTTAGTTCGTAAGTCAACAATGCTAGGAAAATGTTTGCGATCTGTGGGATGTTTTAATATTTTCTCTGGCTGAACTGTGCCAATGTCTGGGTCTGATTCACTACCAGAATTTGTATCAGCGTGTAGAGCTACACAATCTTCATTCTAAAAAGAAAGAAGTCGAACGTAATATAATATGCATCGCTCATAGGTAGGTAGCTAGTTTGACACATGCCGTCGAGTGTTGATTCAAAGTGATTAAATTTAAAATATTTGATATTGATATGTCATAATTTGGTTTCCTTTGAATGGCCTCTGCGTCCTTGCGATCGAATAAATGTTTCCCCTTATTTAAAAAATCAATCGCTTGTTTATTATGAAGTGGAAAAGTTATGGGAAAGTTTACATACCTTCTGATCTGCTAGTTGGACCAAAGTACAGTCGGCCGCAACATCACTATTGTCAAACTCGCTGGATGTTTCTAATTCTATTTCTTTCGATGTAGAACTTGAAGCGACTGCATTATCATTAATTATTTCCGGCTAAAGCTTAGCGAAAAAGGAATCAATTTTGGCGAGCTTATTAGTATTGACTAAACTCTCAGGCCTTTGCCGTCGTTTTTGGGCGCCGCTTAGCCACTTTGGCTTTGAAAGCATTGCGAGCACGAGCGTACATACGATGGTAACTCGACGCAACTCAGATTGCTACTGAACTGTTGTACCTACTGTAGTTTTTTTTTCCTGTGTTTCAACTGATTTATATAACATACCATATATCCCTAAATATTAGCAAAGACATTCCGACGGGGTTCATGGAAGAACTTGAGGCCGCATAGTTACCTACTATATCCCGGGTCCCGAGTATTAGTGACTAGTGTGTATTCGGGTAAGATACTACCGAACTAGAATGAGACAACAATACTGTCGGCAGAACACAAAGGGTTGCAGTTGACGGCAAATTAAACCACACTAATAGAATTACTAGAAAGAGCCAAAATTCATACACACAATATGTGAACACTATATAAAGTTTGGTTTAGTGTAGTACGGTTTTGCTCTGTTTGAAAAGACTTTCGGTCCTAAAAAGGACCTTGGTCGACGTTTCGTCGGCGGTGGAGCCGACATCTTCAGGACTGGTGGCCTGACTGGTGGCCTGACTGGTGGCTGTACCAGTCCTGAAGATGTCGGCGCCACCGCCGACGAAACGTCGACCAAGGTCCTTTTTAGGACCGAAAGTCTTTTCAAACAGAGCAAAACCGTTCTACACTAAACCATCAATTTGCGGCTCTGAAACACTTCGCCATTCTATATAAAGTTTGCATTAAACTTGTCATAATATTACAATTGTAAGTTTAAGCCACTGGGCACATTATGGAAATTTTTCCTAGCTTTCAGTTTACAGTTTTCCCGACTCAATTTTCAGGCCCCTGTCTGGGAAAACCTCCTGGGCCCTGGTGCGATCGAACCAGCTGAACCAGTGGTAGCTACGCCACTGCGAGAAACCCATGAAAATGATAATTCCTCAATGATAGTTCCTCAGTTTTCCATATGAAAATTCAGACGGAGTTGTAACCCAACCGTTAGCCCGAAATCGGGTAGTTCAGTCTCACATCAATGAGTTTCTCAAAGCTCACGTACTTGTCTCCCAATTTCCATTCGCCCTCAGGGCCAGGATTCACAAAGCAGGGCTCATAACCACGGGAGTAAACCACCAGGGTGATAAAGAAAACAAACTCCCTAAAAACTGAATCTGATTGGCTGAATAATAAAATATCCCCGAATTGGGTCCCAAAATGTAGTATCCCAGCGTTTCGTGAATCAGCCAGCCCACGCGCTGTGCTCGTACCCGGCACCTCCACCGTCCCGCGCAACCCCTCGCCCCGTGTCCGCTCGGGGCTGGAATTCGGGACCCGCATCCCGGGGGGGGGGGGGGGGGGGGGGGGGGACGTAATCATGCCCGAAGTCATGGCGTGCCAGCAGCCCGTTCCTTTGTCATTCTCACCCTACGTCTGTGGTTCGCGCCTCGCCGACGAGTGCGTGGAATTCGCGGCGCCTCGACTCCCCGCTGGGCGCCACCTTTGTACGTAATTAGCCCCCACCCACCCCGCCTCACCCCACCCTTCGTGACGTTCGCGGTGCCAATTTAATGCCGTAATGGTTCTGAAGATTGGAAACAATGATAGCATTATCAAAGTTGAGAAGTCCGCGCGTGAATTCAATTCGTTCCAGGGTCCGCACGCCGACCGTGCGCCGCGATGGGTTGGCGAGGAAGCCAAGTGAAAGTTTAGTGCTCAATTAGGGCAAATTGCTTCCCTATTGCATCCCCCCCCTCCCCCCAGATCAAGATAAATGCCGCGAGTTCGAGGCGAGAGCCGGCCCGTGCCAAGCGTTTGCCATCACTTCGGCGCCAGGTAACACCGCACTTACACACGTGACACGGGCACAAATTGCCGGCTGCAGGAAATAAAGTGGTTCGGGTGGAATTGCGCTCTCAGGGTTGCGACGGAGTGGGCTTGGTCGCGATGTCGTTTCGCCTCTCGTTCAATTTGGGTAATTCTCAGGCAGAACCGAATCAGCCATTGATTTGATCCTTGCAGCCCAGCAGCATAATATGTTGCGTGGGACCAGGCATGGAGGTAACTTTCTTACTTCGCATGCAAATCAAAGCATGCCTCAAATAAACATGCCTCAAGTACATGCCTCAAATACATGCCTCAAATAAAGCCTCAAGTACATGCCTCAAATACATTATGGCAACTCGCGTTCTATGGTTCGCAAACCTTTACTAAGGCGCCGACACTTTGGCGGAACTATCCAACTTGTTCCCTTGACTTGTCATCGCCTCCAGTGCGCTAGCCACCTCCTAGCATGTGGCAAACGGGAATCGGGATGTTGAATCAGGGAGCACCAACGTTTTGCCATTTTTAGAGAGAGTTCCATTCTAATTTCTATTATAGATCAAATTAAGGTAACCAAAGTTACCTCATTTACTCTATCCAGGTTGGCGATTGAGTAACGTTACAGTCGTGTTAGCCTTACTATACCACAGCCTGGTGGACATGAAAGTAAAGAATCATTTGACTCTTTACTATTTGTGAAGAGTAAAATGGTAAACAATGGCAACGATAAATACAATTTTTAATGGTAATGATAAAACTTGATCATTCGACTCTTTGGATGGTAGGTACTCTGAGACGAGATCCCCAGAAAGTGGCAAACTCAAATTAATTCTAGTGTATCGACGAGTTATCGATGTATATCGGTAGCACGGCCCATTGGAATAAGCAGGCAATTTTTAGCTATGGATCGGTTGCCCTTGGCTACCGATCGATGTATTATTACTCAGTCGCTATCCCATGGTAATCTTTTAATCAGGCACTTCATTTTCTGCGTTTTATATACGTTTTTATACTTATGTATAGGCAGAGCCGGACTTATAGACATGTGAGGGCGGTGCACGTGCACAGGGCCCCGGAATTTCAGGGGCCCCCGAGAGGTCCGTGAAGTTGGCCCCCCCCCCCCCCCCCGTAAAAGCACTAATTTTGACTCTGTGTACACCAATTAGTGCTTAATTAGTGCTTTCGATTGGCACTGGTCCCGTAATTAGTGCACCTATAGTTCTCAAGTTATTCAACAATGAATTCGGGGGGGGGGGGGCTAACTTCACGTGTACCCCCCCGTGTAACTTTTGAACATCGGACTATGCGTAACATTTAGTGCTTAATTAGTGCTTTCGATTGGCACCAGTCCCATAATTAGTGCACCTATAGTTTTCGGGGGGGGGGGGGGGGGCGAGAACCCCCCTGTAAAAAAAACATTTATTTATTAAATTATTTAGTGCTTAATTAGTGCTATCGATTGGCACTAGTCCCGTAATTAGTGCACCTATAGTTTTCGAGATATTCACACTAGAAGTCGGGGGGGGGGGGCAGACCCCCCCCCCCCCCGGTAAATAAAAACGGATTTATATATTCTATTATTAAGTGCTTTCGTGGTGATTTCGATTGGCACTAGTCCCGTAATTAGTGCACCTATAGTTCTAAGGTTATCCAACTTTGAATTTGGGGGGGGGGGGGGGGGGCTAACTTCACGTGTAACATTTAGGTATCGGACTATGCGTATCATTTAGTGCTTAATTAGTGCTTTCGATTGGCACTAGTCCCGTAATTAGTGCACCTATAAATTTCGAGATATTCACACTAGAAGTCGGGGGCGGCCAGAACCCCCCGTTAAAAAATGTGATGAAAACGGCTATGTGAAACAGCATGGGCTCTTACGGGGCTACGAAAATGCACACGTTGAGGGAGTCAGAGGGACGCCGTTGACGCTTGACGGCGACGTTGGCGTGCACGGTGGGGCATGTGTGTGGTACAGGCCCTCACAATAGGGTAACTCCAGCTGTAGCGCCCACACTCAAAACCCTCACTATCTACGAAATTGACCCAATTTACAAGAAGCTTAGAACATAGAAAATAAGAACACCCCTATTAAAGGGGTTTGAATTTTGATATATGCCCAACGGCTTGCCCGTGGCGGGGCACGGAAAAATCCAGATTTTTACATTTATATGCCCAACGGCTTGCCCGTGGCGGGGCACGGAAAAACCCAGATTTTTACATTTTAATAGTACACTGTACAAATCACCCCCGCACGGCGAATCATTATTTTCACTCCAGCGTTTGAACAAATTGACTTAGAAAGATGGGACTTGTTCTAAACTGACAAAGACGCTTTTATGAACAAGAAAAAAAAAATATAATGGCTTCTTGTTAAACTAAGGGGTGGAAAAAAACCACCCCTACATTTCAAACCTAAATAACTCTGGTTATAAATTTTTTTCGTTTTCATATTTTCAAGCATCTCCAGTTAATTATCTTATAGAAACCAAATATGAATCGTGGGCTAAGATGGGTTCCGAATGATTTTTTTACTGTATACCTAGGTATGCTAGGTATGTTTACTGTGTTTATACCTAGGTGTGCTTTTGCACGTCTGTAAGAATGGTATATGCAATATACCCGTAAATTCATGTTACATAAATTTTCATTTCAAATAATGTTGGCGCGTTAAGATTAAATTTACTCACTCATTTTTCTGTTTGACTCGGACCTATCACTCTGGCTTCTTTGACCGACGCCGAGGAGGAGAATACCCGCGTGGCCACCGAGTGCTCAGACACGGGCACGAAGCAATGCAGTTTTTGCGTGCCGGGAATCGGCCGGGAGGATGCAAACCGTTCTTCAAGCAATTTCTCGGTAGCCCGGTGCTCGTCGATGGTACCGTACGCGAAGGTGATGGTCGGGATGGCTCTGACCGCCCAATCGAACAGTTGCCGGGGCGAGTCTGCAGCGCCCCTACGAGTCGCAGATAATGTCAAAACCCTTTAATAGGGGTGTTCTTATTTTCTGTGTTCTAAGTTTCCTGTAAATTTGGTCAAATTCGTAGATAGTGCACTCTCAGATTTATTCATATGGTCTGTATGTGAATGCATTATCTTGAGCGACTCGATGTGATCTTTAGTAATTGGCATGTTAATCAATCTATTTTAAAATCGCTATCCACGCCGCCATGGCAATGATTTCCATGAGCGCATGCCATGTGGCCCATTGAACACGGATGTTTAGGGTATATAGGCACTAGGCTGCGAGACGTATCGGGCAGTGATATCGGTAACTAGCAATCCAGTGGAAACTCTACATAATCGGCTCCCAAACTTGCTAACCATCCCAATGAGAGATCCAAAACCTCCTCGGGGCATCCTAACCTCAAATTCCCGTAGGTGGCAGGCTCCTGCAATGGCAGCCGATAACCAAGAGAATCATTCCCAGGAAGCCATGGGAAGCTACCACGACATATTTGATTACAATCATTGCCATGGTTTCATCTCACTATCACATAGGTCCATGGGAAGTTTTTTGAGAGTATGAGGGTTTTGAGTGTGGGCGCAACGGATGGAGTTACCCCAAAATAGTTGGAGGCTGGGCGAAACGAACAAGTCGAATAGCATTGGATGGCAAGTGCTAGAGAGTTGGAGTCAGAGGGAGGACGCCGTTTACGCTTGACGGGGACGTCGGGTGCTTGGCGGGGAGAGTCGTGAACGCCCTCACAACTCGAGCTGGCTTGGCTATAGTTAGAAAGCAGGGGAAGCCGTTGTAGATGGCGGCGAGATCGCGACGAGATCGCGGTCGTCGGGCGTTAGTTGCCTGAACGCCTCCCCCACAACGGCGTCCTTAGAGAGGTGTCGTGGAGTTTAGGGGACGCCGTTGTACCGGCGGCGACGTCGGAGTGCACGACGGCGACCAGCACGGACGATGGAGGCATCGCGCCGGGGAGAATCGTCGGCGACCGGTGAACTTCAGATCACCGGCTCTGCCCGAACGGCGACTCTCGGAGGAGGGCGTTGAGCGGGTTTGAAGACTGGCAATCATCGCCAAGACTGGCAGGGACTTGCAGAGTGAGGCAAGCGACGACGTTGGCGGGCGACGAGGGCTGCCTGGTCGGGAAGGTGTTGAGCGCTCCGACTCTAATATAAATGAGGTGGCCGACGAAGGTGGCGGGCGATGAGCGCAGACTGGCCGGGAAGGCATGGAGAGACCGGTGAAGTGAAGGTCAAGCCTTGAAAGTCGAAACTTGAAAATAGTGAGGGCTTTATCGAGGTCTGTCCAGTGGCCGGGACCGTTATTTTCGGTCGCTATTCGGTCTATTTCGCATTCTTTTCGGTGTCGTCTCCGACGGCCCACTCTTCGATGGCCCACCTACCTTTTCTCGGCGTTTGGCTGGTGAATTCTTCCTGCTGCAAAAGTCCGCGCTACACGAGGCGGAATTCCCCGCCCCGCCCGACTCTCCCCGCCAAGCACCCGGACGTCCCCGTCAAGCGTCAACGGCGTCCTCCCTCTGACTCCAACTCTCTAGCACTTGCCATCCAATGCTATTCGACTTGTTCGTTTCGCCCAGCCTCCAACTATTATTGTGAGGGCCTGTACCACACTCATGCCCCACCGTGCACGCCGACGTCGCCGTCAAGCGTCAACGGCGTCCCTCTGACTCTCTCAACGTGTGCATTTTCGTAGCCCCGTAAGAGCCCATGCTATTTCACATAGCCGTTTTCATCACATTTTTTAACGGGGGGTTCTGGCCGCCTCCGACTTCTAGTGTGAATATCTCGAATATTATAGGTGCACTAATTACGGGACTAGTGCCAATCGAAAGCACTAATTAAGCACTAAATAATATAATATATAAATCCGTTTTTATTTACCGGGGGGTTCTGGCCGCCCCCGACTTCTAGTGTGAATATCTCGAAAACTATAGGTGCACTAATTACGGGACTAGTGCCAATTGAAAGCACTAATTAAGCACTAAATGATACGCATAGTCCGATGCTTAAGAGTGCTGCTCTCGGTTAATCCTTTCACCCCCACCCCCACAGAAAAGTTGAATGCAGAGGTCCACGGGGGAGGAGAAATGAACCCCTAAAAATAATCCAATCTTTAATTTTAAAATATCAGTAGATGAAGGAAGAGTATATCTTTGAGCCTTGGTATTTCTTAATTTGATTTTTACAAAAATTTATATGGTACACATTTTCAAAACGAGCCTAAACGAGCTCTAAACATCGATTGTTAATCAACATTCATTCGTTCTGTATTGGAAAAGCGCGTAGCAAGGCTCAAGCGCGCACACTTTCGCTATGCACAGTTTTTTTTTCAGAATTTTTGGAGCAAATTTAGACCCTCTTTTTTCACGCCCCGTAAGGGTCTGCACCAGTTAATGTTAGTGATCACTGATCACCCTCTACCGGAATGTCAACAAGAGTCATTTTGTTGCATGTTTTGACTTGTGTTGATTAGCGGATGTGGAGGATTAAAGCCGAGCCAGAAGCAGCGCAAATGTTTATGATCACTCAGGATTATTGTTTATGACCCAAGTTTTTTTATATTTCTCTAACCAATAGAAATTTAACAGTCTCTATTGGTCATTATCATTTTTCGTGAGGAACCTCTGTCTCTTGAAATCGAACATAACAATAGAGTAATTCATGTTAGACATCACTGATGTACGAAACAATATTTATAATGTGTTCGAAAAATTGGGAATGAAATTAATTTTACTGTGTAACTTGGATTTCTGGAAGAGGGATGAATCATGGTAGGTACATTGAATATAATATTATAATATTGTTTGTGGTTTATTAGAGAAATGGTCGGAACGTTTCATTTCGATGGATTATTCTCGCACGACAGAAATATTTACTATCGCTTCATCGGATCTAGCAAAGCAGCACGTGTTTGCAATTAGCATCCTTTCACAGCAGAAAAATGTTGCAGGTAACGTTGCCATGCTTGGGACTTTAGGTTGTTCCACATAATTGAAGGGTTGTCTGGCAGTAAAAATATGGAATGTTTGGAAACATCAAGCGCCCCCTCCATGCTAACGTGATCATTTGGTGGTTGTGAGTTTTGTGAAACCACGAAAAAAGAAGTGAACATTCAGTCGACAGAGTGACATCTACTTGACAGGTGCACTGGTCGTGCTGCATCCTATTCCATCACACAGTGTGTTACCGAGTGTGATATTCAGTGTGTAATCGCCAATTCGCCGACGAAAAGCGACGCGAAAGAAATAGCCTGAGCCAATCCGTCATCTCGCATTTTGTTCGTCGCGACATTCGGGTACATTTCCGTTGTTTTATGATGATGTTTTTGTTTATTTTCACTCTTTTTAATTTTATTGACTGTGATTGTTTTTCAATTGTAACCAATACATGTGTCTAAATACTTCCGTGGCAAGCGACTCATACCGACTTTAGGTATATCTACTATCTAGTATAATAGGTCCAAACAAACTAAAATTCATCCCAGAAAATAGTTAAAAAAAGCGATCGATGGTGCTTTTTACAGAGACTCCGATGGTAGCAATGAAACTATACGCTTACAGAAATCGATCGATTTCTTTCATCGACATGTACTTATCTGATAATTTTAGTTCTTAGTATTCATCACGAAGTGCTGTTTACAATCAACGTCAAATAGGATTAGACCAGATTAAAAAAGAAACTGTGCAGGAAGTTTTGCTGTGGTCTAAATGACCCACAGAATCGCAATTTGGCGTGAGAAAACTTTGATTCAACATCGATTATAATCAGCTATCAAAATCGAACCCTAACGTGTCAATTCTAACTCAATATACAATAATTTATCGTTTTTTTACATCTAATGGTACGTGTTTATGCTTATCACGATTCACAGAATATTTTAATTGCATTACTCTCGGAGATGTTGATTCTTTCTGTGCTCGCACTTGCAAAGATTGTGCTTGTTCTTATCATAAGCTGTGATAAGCGGATTATATTAGAAGACGACTCTTAAATGTCACACTTGAAGTTAGCCCCCCCCCCCCCCCGATTTCAATGTTGGATAACTTTAGAACTATAGGTGCACTAATTACGGGACTAGTGACAATCGAAAGCACTAATTAAGCACTTAATAATATAATATATAAATCCGTTTTTATTTACCGGGGGGTTCTGGCCGCCCCCGACTTCTAGTGTGAATATCTCGAAAACTATAGGTGCACTAATTACGGGACCAGTGCCAATCGCAAGCACTAATTAAGCACTAAATGATACGCATAGTCCGATGCTTAAAATTTACACTTGTTAGCCCCCTTCCCCGATTTCAATGTTGGATAACTTTAGAACTATAGGTGCACTAATTACGGGGCTAGTGCCAATCGAAAGCACAAATTAAGCACTAAATAATAAAATATATCAATCCGTTTTTATTTACCGGGGGTCTGCCCCCCCCCCCCCCCGACTTCTAGTGTGAATATCTCGAAAACAATAGGTACACTAATTACGGGACTAGTGCCAATGGAAAGCACTAATTAAGCACTAAATGATACGCATAGTCCGATGCTTAAATGTTACACGTGAAGTTGCCCCCCCCCCCCCGAATTCAATGTTGTATAACTTGAAAACTATAGGTGCACTAATTACGGGACTAGTGCCAATCGAAAGCACTAATTAAGCACTAAATAATTGAATATATAAATCTGTTTTTTTTACCAGGGGGTTCTGTGCCCCCCCCCCCCCCCCCCCTCGAATGCACTAATTGAGCACTAAATGTTACGCATAGTCCGATGTTCAAAAGTTACACGGGGGGGGGGGGGTACACGTGAAGTTAGCCCCCCCCGAATTCATTGTTGAATAACTTGAGAACTATAGGTGCACTAATTACGGGACCAGTGCCAATCAAAGCACTAATTAAGCACTAATTTGTGTACACAGAGTCAAAATTAGTGCTTTTCAGGGGGGGGGGCCAACTTCACGGACCTGCCCCCGAGCCCCCCCTCCCCCCCCTTAATTAAGTATATGTATGTGAGGGCCCCCGTGTACACAAAGTTGCACATGGCCCCCTAAACAGTAAATCAGACACTGAAAGTAGGGCGTATGCGCTTTTTCGACCTCTCATCAGATAAAATTCAAATAATTTGAGCATAGTCCTCCATCCTTCCTCTGTGTTGAAATAATTTGGCTCTTTTAAAAGATCATCCGTTTAGCCATGGCAAGCGAATTACCGCAGGTATGTAATTAGCATGCTGCATATTTCTCGTACAGTGCCGCTCCGATCGTGCCGCGCCGAGCCGTAGCGGCAGCGACAGCGCTCGTACAGGTGATTCGGGAGGGAGGGGATACAGTAATACCCCGTTCACACTGGGGAAGTTAATCACTGTTAGCGTCTTAACTATGATCAAGAGGCCAGTGTGAACGGAACGCTGTTAGCGTTAACTCGGATTTGGCGTTAAGGCGTATCAAACCACGTGTTTTTACCAGGGAGTTCTTATTGTTTTTACCAATTATTTTAGGGAAATGGTTATGTTGTGACCCATTTGTAATAAGACAAATACACAGAAAGTATTTTGTAATTTTCTGTTGGAAAATTTTTGGGCAACCCTAAAAAAAAAAGGGTGAATCCTTTGGACGGGTCAGGAAGACACAATATTATAGATCGCAAGTTGCGGTATTTTTTTATTAACGCAGAATAACTGTCTTGTCATGGCAAGCAAAAAGCCATGATCGTAGAGTTATATTGGCTGAGATATCGATTTTTGAAAACTCGAAAAAAATGGGGCAAGATTATAGTGTTTTTTAACTAACTGTCAGCAGAAAAATAAGACACATTTTGAAATTTAAAACCCCTTGCCATAAAGCCTGAAGCTTGTAGATTCCAAAAATGTGTGTCGCATCTTGATCGGACAATTAGTGTAGAAGCCTGACCCGTCCGTGGAAACCCTTGCGCGAATTAAAAATTTTGAGCCGCCAGCAGGTCAGATTTACGAGGATTGCATAGCTGCAGGCTTGAAATCGTCTCTAGTGCTTGCTATCGAGAGCGACCTTGGGTGATGTGGGAGCAAAAGTACTAGTCTGCGCGGAGCGTTATCTTATAATCCCCGAGTTTATATGTTCAGTTTTTTGCGGTGACGGAAATTATCTGTATAAATAAACATCATGATATGCGAAGTGTTTCGCTTGCTGAGCGTTGAAATAGATTCTCATCTTATTTTGCATCGCCGCACCTCGCAGATCCCGGCCGATGAGGAGTCAACCTCGCGGCAAATACAAGACGACCGCACTCGGACTTCCTTGCGACAATATCGCGATTGGCAGCTTCACGATTCCTTTGTCTTCCCTTCCTTGAAATTCTATTACAATCAGAGATCTGAGTGACCTAGTGTTATTGCTTTTTCCAGTTGTGTGCCATTAAAGTCAGATTCAATTCTGCAAGCTAGACCACGAAACATTGTATTTGAAATGTCCGAAACTTCAATCTATAATAATTAATGATCGTTAGTACTATGGACAACATTACGTTTACCGTAAATATTATTAGTGGACATGAACGTTGACGTGGTCACGCCGTGGTTGCAGACAGACACTGCAAAGTGTTACACTGCTCTTAGCATATTAGCATGCATATTATTAGTGGACATGGACGTTGAAGTGGTCACGCCGTGGTTGCAGAGAGACACTGCAAAATGTTACACTGCTCTTCGTATATTTTGTCAATCGTTGCGGAGATTTTTTAACAGATGCACATTATTACACCTGAGAATCGCGAAAGGACGGCGGACTTGCACTGGACACGTCGTGGTTTATGACAGACACTTCACAGTGTGTTGCACAATTGTGTTACACACATATTGTGTTACACACACACATATATTGTACATATTTCACGCGAGAATAGCGATGCTTTCCCACGCGGCGGACAATTGATGACGCGGTGACGCGGAAAGATGACATAAGCTAACGAAAATACAGGAGTAGGCCTAAGTTGGGACACCTATGATAAAAAAAAAAGTGCACCCTTTACTACTACCTCTCGGGTGGTGTGGAAACGTAGTTGCATCGGTTGCATCGACCGGCTCTGCAGAATTGCCCTCCACCCCCCACCCCGGTTCACAAGTAAGACTTCCAAACCTCAAAACAGAAACAATCGAGTCCCGAGCGACAACTCAACATCATAAATACATGCCAAGCTTGTCGCTCCGGACGGATTATTTATTATCGCTGTATCTAAAAACAATCCACTTAACTATAAAAAAAACCTACAAAATCAGAAAATGTTTAATTTTTTTGATACGTCTGGATTCGTGACGTCATACAGAACGTGTATCATTTTGAATCAAAGTGATCGGGTGAATATTGCGGATATTAGATCGTTCAAGTTCGCAGTCTTCTAAACTCGATGTCTGGTCATGGCAAAACCCGGCACTAAGCCGCTTATCGCCTGGCAGATGTTGATATTATGCTACATTGCCAGAAATAATTTGTAGTTGTCATCTGAAAATCGATTTCCTTCTAATTTAGAATTTTTTAGATAATTCCAATGTAGAGGATTGCTCGTGCGATTGAGAATTCCTTTAGAAACGAAGTTTTCAAGTTAAATTTGACGGAGGTACCTAGCTTTTTTATGTGCAAGTTCATGAATATGACTGACACCTTTCTCTGGGCTGACATAAAGAAAAACTTTCGCCGAAATATGTATAGATCTAATAAAAGTTTATTAAAAACACATCTGAAACGTTTATTGCTATAAGGCCAGCCACAGCACGGTATGGCCTCATGCATGCAAGCAGAATACAGTGTTACATAAATACAGAATACTGCATAGCATGTTACCGAATTATAAGTACATATGAGATCAAATAATAAAATTTGTTATAATACAAAGTGAAAAATACAGTGAGATAGTAATAATTATGATCAGAACTAATAGGGTTTTGCTAACTAGGTAACGCGTAGCATCATTTTCAGCAAGAGAAAAGTTATGGGTATTAGTGTTCATTAGAGCGGGAATGGAAGTAATTTGACATAGGTATCATTGCATACTTTCCTCCTCCTCATTTTCAAAGCCGAAAGGCTATGCAAAGGTATATGTTGGAGATGAGATATAAAATACGAGCCTCTTTAGGCAGTCATTTATAAGACATACCTAGGTAACTAAGTTCCGCCGGTCCCCGGTTCAGTTGTCAGCTAAAATATGTCGATCGGTAACGGATCGATAATTAAATGTTACCATGCTTATTTCAATAGGTCGTGTTACCTAAGAACATCGATAACTTTACACAATCGCTACCCTGGTCACAATAATGAGGATAACACCGCGCTAGAACGAATGGCCGCCAAAAATGATACAAAGCAATTTTCTTGAACAAAATTCTGTCGCGCGAATTCTGCAGAGCCGGTCGATGCAACCGATGCAACTACGTTTCCACACCACCCGAGAGGTAGTAGTAAAGGGTGCACTTTTTTTTTTATCATAGGTGTCCCAACTTAGGCCTACTCCTGTATTTTCGTTAGCTTATGTCATCTTTCCGCGTCACCGCGTCATCAATTGTCCGCCGCGTGGGAAAGCATCGCTATTCTCGCGTGAAATATGTACAATATATGTGTGTGTGTAACACAATATGTGTGTAACACAATTGTGCAACACACTGTGAAGTGTCTGTCAGCAACCACGACGTGTCCAGCGCAAGTCCGCCGTCCTTTCGCGATTCTCAGGTGTAATAATGTGCATCTGTTAAAAAATCTCCGCAACGATTGACAAAATGTAGAACGTTGGAAGGAAAACCGTATGTAGAACAGCGTTTTCTTCAATTCTAATATCTGTAAATATTTTTAAATAGACTGGTGGCACGACTCGCGCGCGCATATATATTATTTATCATTATCTATCTGTATTTTTATATAGGTTCATCGTAAAGATATTATATTCTTTCCGGCACGAAATTGCCACTATGATATCAACTACGATATTTACGGTAAACGTAATGTTGTCCATAGTACTAACGATCATTAATTATTATAGATTGAAGTTTCGGACATTTCAAATACAATGTTTCGTGGTCTAGCTTGCAGAATTGAATCTGACTTTAATGGCACACAACTGGAAAAAGCAATAACACTAGGTCACTCAGATCTCTGATTGTAATAGAATTTCAAGGAAGGGAAGACAAAGGAATCGTGAAGCTGCCAATCGCGATATTGTCGCAAGGAAGTCCGAGTGCGGTCGTCTTGCATTTGCCGCGAGGTTGACTCCTCATCGGCCGGGATCTGCGAGGTGCGGCGATGCAAAATAAGTTGAGAATCTATTTCAACGCTCAGCAAGCGAAACACTTCGCATATCATGATGTTTATTTATACATATAATTTCCGTCACCGCAAAAAACTGAACATATAAACTCGGGGATTATAAGATAACGCTCCGCGCAGACTAGTACTTTTGCTCCCACATCACCCAAGGTCGCTCTCGATAGCAAGCACTAGAGACGATTTTAAGCCTGCAGCTATGCAATCCTCGTAAATCTGACCTGCTGGCGGCTCAAAATTTTTAATTCGCGCAAGGGTTTCCACGGACGGGTCAGGCTTCTACACTAATTGTCCGATCAAGATGCGACACACATTTTTGGAATCTACAAGCTTCAGGCTTTATGGCAAGGGGTTTTAAATTTCAAAATGTGTCTTATTTTTCTGCTGACAGTTAGTTAAAAAACACTATAATCTTGCCCCATTTTTTTCGAGTTTTCAAAAATCGATATCTCAGCCAATATAACTCTACGATCATGGCTTTTTGCTTGCCATGACAAGACAGTTATTCTGCGTTAATAAAAAAATACCGCAACTTGCGATCTATAATATTGTGTCTTCCTGACCCGTCCAAAGGATTCACCCTTTTTTTTTTAGGGTTGCCCAAAAATTTTCCAACAGAAAATTACAAAATACTTTCTGTGTATATGTCTTATTACAAATGGGTCACAACATAACCATTTCCCTAAAATAATTGGTAAAAACAATAAGAACTCCCTGGTAAAAACACGTGGTTTGATACGCCTTAAGCAACATTTGCGAGTTCACGTGGGATTGATACCCGTTAACAACGTTTCCAGAACGTGATTAAGAGCTAACTTAGTTTGCTCACCGCCCACCGGAACTGCGCTGCAGGGACGTTTTGTAGGATTGGAGAAGGCTGTGCAGTGTTGATTTTGTTTTTTTAAATAGCGTCAACGAGGGATATTGTGTGCGAAGCAAAAGATGGGAAAAGAAAGGGCAATTGACGGACCACGAGGTGTTATTATTGATTCACGTGTGGGAGTCGCACGTGAACAGGCTCTTGGCCAACAAAAGAAACGGCCCGATTTATAATGATATGGAGCTCGAATTATAAATCAAACTAAATACATATTATGCATTAGATCAAGACGCCTTTTACTTCTCCTACGCTTCAAAATGTACTGGCTAATCATAGTAACAAAACTCGCAGCACATCTTCATTTTCCATGATTGAAACGGTCGAAATCGGAGTTTTAGAAGCTTACGTATGTGGACGTACAGATTTGGAAAAATATGGCCACTATGGCGTTAACCCCGTTTCAGTGTGAACGCTCAATTCAAACTCGAACACAGTTAGCCCACAATGCACTGCGCATAGCTGATCATAGTTAAACCTAACAGTGATTAACTTCCCCAGTGTGAACGGGGTATAACTGTACAAAGAGAATCGTACTCATCTCGCATATCGCGCCGCGCGAAAAGCCAGAAATCTTAGATAATTAATTACAACTCCATATTTACAGGAACCCTGCTGAAAATTCTTAGCAAGATCTTGCAAGATCTTGCAAGATCGTGGCAAGATTCAAGAAATTGCCAATTTCTTGGCATTTTCTTGGCAACTTCTTAAGATTTTTCCCTTCAGCCAAGATATTCTCAAGATCTTGATAAGAAATTGACAATATCTTGACAACCCTGCTGAAAATTCTTAGACAGATCTTGCAAGATCTTGCAAGATCGTGGCAAGATGCAAGATTTTGCCAATTTCTTGGCAATTTCTTGGCATTTTTTGGCAATTTCTTAAGTTTTTTTCCTTCAGCCAAGATATTTTCAAGGTCTTGATAAGAAATTGACAATATCTTGACAAGGTCCTAAAAAGATCATAAATGCATGATTTTTTAATCTTGACAGAGAAACAATTTCTTGACAATTTCTTGACAATTTCTTTAAACTTTTTTCTTCTGTTACGATTTTTGCAAGGTCCTCACAAGAAATTGTCGATAGCGTTTTTATCGAAGTCGGATCCGATTTTGGTATCGGTCCCTCGAGCTCGAGGGTTTTGGAGTTCGCGTGACACTTTTTGGTCCTTTTTTGTATTGTGGGGGCCGGGGGGGGGGGGGGGGGGGGAAGCATTTTTGACATTTCTTTACTTTCATACCAAATAGAGTAATCCAATGTCGGAGACACTCTTCTCATGATACGATTTCAAAAGTTCGGGCAAAAGTCACGTTCAGGGCTTTCTTTTAGGAGGGGGGGGGGGGGGGGAATCCAAAAACATACGGAAACATGCCACTGTACCCCCAGCAAATTGCACACGTTCTGGCTATAATTTTGTTCCATGTGTTGCTCGAAGTTTAGATTAAAACATCCGGGGCTGTGCGCCCAAAATTGGGCCCTTTTTTGGGGGGTCAATTTGAAAATGTTCAACTTTAATGCGTTTTGCGATTAGGCCGTTACATCCTCGTCCTCGTTTAAGAGAATGGGTTCGACAAGGGGAGGGAGGGAAATCTGGAGGGGGTTGAGGATGGATGTGCCCTACATTGCGAAGGGGGGGGGGGGGGGGGGAGGGGAAGCCCATATTTCCAGAAAAGTTTACTGGCTGCCGGGTACTTTTCATACAAAACACTTCCAGTCCTCGATAACATTCGTTCGGCGAAGCCGAAGGCCGCGCAACATTTTGTTATGGTTAAGTTGTGTACGGCGCGGCCGAAGTACGCCAAGCCCTAATGGCTCGTTGTATTGTTAATCTAAATGCAAGGTAGACGTGCTCACACCGTGCCACCGTGATCTCTTCATGGTATAATGGGGATTGTGAAGGTAGGTGAGGGGGGGGGGGGGAGTACTGTGAGGAAGGGGGGGGAGGGGTTGACAATCTGTTAAACTCACAGATTCTGGTAACTGCTGGGTTATTAATGAGTGATAACAAAAATAACAAGTTACTGAGGAGTCTCAAAATTCTAATAATCATGAGTCTGCCGAGTCGTCTTAGAAATTTCATGTCATATCAGAAATTTTACAAAAATCGTAACCAATATTGGGTTTAAATATTGTAGGTGTAGCGAGAGGCCGAACTAAATACAATTTGACTGCGTCGTGATCAGGGGTGGATCCAGCCCTGATTGGGGGGGGGGTTGACAAAAATTTTCCAACCCAAAATATATGACGCCGCGCGGAAGGGGTGGTGGTGGTGGGGGGGGGGGGGGGGGGGTTCGTGAAAAGAAAATCGCGAAAAAAACACTTCAGAAATGCGAAAAAAACAATTGGAAAGTTCTACCCACCACAGATTTCCAGGCATAATACATTTCTTTTTGGTCGACACGTTTATAAGTTTTGGTGAAGATATGTAAAGAACTTTGACATTTATAGAGTTTCAAATTTTTTTTAAAATTGAAAAATTCGTAAATATTGGTGTGTTGAAAAAGTTCTGAACCGATCTCTTCCAAAAACGTAGAGGGTCGAAGTTGAGAACACAGGCAGATTCTCTGAAATTTTTATTTCAAATGTGTAGACATCCGTCGGATTTCCCTTAGATCACAAAGTAATCGTGTATCGAAGTGATTGAAGTGTAATCGAAGTAATCTTTGTAATTTTAATGCTATTTTTTTGATTTATTTGAATCTTGACAATTATTAACTTTCTGCATGTTGCTACACTGATATGAATATTTAGCATAATTTAGTGTTTTTGTTCCCGCCTGATATTAAAATACGACAGATAGCGCCTCGAGCCGCCGCCATTAAAAATAACGGTGAGCTCTCGGCGTCCGGTCGTGGGACAAATTCCGTTTTCTGTGCTCGCTGATATTTTTCACGAAATATTGTTTGTATGCACTGAAAACTAAGATCTTGATCGATCGAAGAAAGGAATTATTTATAAATGACGACAAATTATCGCAACAGCACCATGTGCCTGCTACGCCTACTTGCTCGTGTGCCTTCAAGAAGCCTAACATGATCTGACATGATCTATGCAACAAAGTATTTGAACGTCAACGCTTTTGTTCCTTGAATCGACGAATGTTCATGGTGGTAAGTTATTTCAATTTAAACGCATTCAGCAATCGATACAATAAACGAATTCAAATCCAATGATATGGTATATTGGATTCAAGTAACTGTCAGTAGAGCAAATGTATTTTTGAGTGTCAAACTCGTGTTTGAGCATAATTTTATTATGTGCTACCTATTTTTAATGTTCTGCGTTTCCTTTTTCCATAACCAAGGCACTTCATTTGTGGATTCAGTCTTCTTAGCTGGAAGACATGATCTGCGGACCTCTCCTCTAACTCTCGGAGTCACCTACATGCGTAGCTGCGATAATCGACTTGGCGCCGCTTTCTACCGTCCGAGGTATTTATACCTAGTACCTAGGTATTTATTACAGATGGACACTGACAGTGGTGTAGTGCTGGAAATAAATGTGGTGAGCTCCTGTCAAATGGGTATGGGTGGGGCGGGGAGGGTGTTACTACCCACACCTTGTCACGTATTGGCACTTACCTTGAATCTTTAGGCTCAAATAGTATCCTTATATTAAAACATGGTTGATTGGCGCTTACCTGCGAAAATTTTCTGTTGTGTACCTCTAAAAGACAGGCTCACATTTCTTTGGGTTCTATACAAGCACTTATATTTTTGCAATGTAGGTATCCCCTGTTACCACAATTTTGCACATAGGTACTATGTCTGGAATGGGTATATTTAGTACTCTTGAATGATATTGAAAATTTGCAAAACTTCGCCGCAAAAAAAGCTATAAATGAACGCACCAGTATATACCAGAGTGTTTCTTTAAAATTAAGGAGGGTCTATGCAAATTTTAAAAATAAAATGTGAGTACACCACTGGACACTGGTCCATCTCCGCAAGTGAGAATAAAAAGAAAGCTTCCAAGCACTGGTACCTACCAGCCTCGATACACAAGGCTCTAAGAGTAACAGTGTAGGCTACTCCTTAAAAATTATCGTGTTTATTCGTATATTCATGGGATGGAGGGTTACAATGCGTAAACGGTGCCGGAAACTGTCTTGTTAGTGCAACCAAACTATCATTGTTTGTGGGGGGGGGGGGGGGGGGGGGTGTATTTAAAAGCCATAATAGAATATACTTTATGCTGTATCGCTGGTGGCGCATTTTTGCACATGTTGTTGCTGTAAAATTGCCAGGTTTTAATTGCGTAATTACCGTCAATCTGTTACTGATTTACATCTCTACTTGTACCCATCCATCTTCAAGATGGCAGCTATTCCAGTAACCTAAGTGCTGCAGCAGAAAGAATATTCACTCATGAGACAGAGTGTAGCAGATAATATGTGTAGGTATCTTGATTATCATGTGCCTTTACATCCTCCCTCCCTGCACACACCAACCCACCCTATTGTAGCATTTCTGGCAATGATCAATTTGCTTGGTCAAGTAACCGGTAATCTTGTTGGCGTTGTAATTATCCAGGATATGTCCTGGAAATGCATGGAGATTCGAGGCCGCATCTTTTTAAGATGATCTTGGGCACACTATTTCTAAGAACTAAAAATGGCAGTAAAAGGCCCAAATAGCCCAAATAGTGAATAAGTACCTAGACCCCTAAGTCAATGCTGGGTCCTCTTGTCACTTTGAAATCCCAGAAAGGCTGATAGTAGCTCGGTATAGCTGAGTAGCTTGAAGGAGCATGGAATGCTCATATCCGTAGAGAGCCCGATGAAAACCGAACAAGCCCAAAGCAAATGGTCCAAATATGGACCAACCACTGGATCAGTAACATGTATTTACTTTTTAAATGATCAGATAGCAATTATTCTAATAGCCCACTGATATTTTTAAATTGTTTTTAAACCATGGGTGCCAAAAGCAGACTTAGACCTGGTTTTTCAGTGACACGTTAAATATCTAATGGTCTGTTAACTTATTATTTGCTTAGCAATGTCCAATCAGAGTCTTTACTTTTCTTGCTAATGGACCACTGACAAACCGGCACTTAGTCTCTCTTGCGTTTGGTCTTCGTATCTATGATAACGCCAATTTTTCTACGTAATTCTGTGCGAAAAAGTGTGCACAATTGGAAAAACATGTATATAACTGCTCTACTTTAACGGGAAAAATATTTAAAAAGCGCCAAAAACGTCACCCTCAATATGCAATGTCATTTTGATATGCTGTTATCAATTATCATAAAAGTGAGTTTGTGACCCCAGCTTTTCTTTTGCTGTGAGTGTTCATCAGAGAAATACCTTTCAAGTATATAGAAATTTGTTTAAATGCTATGGTTATATTTGGAGCTTTCCTGGGTTGACCTGTTGGCCTGCCGGTTTTGACCTGGTTTCCTATGCCGTCCATGTTAAATTTTGAGTTTTCAAACCCTATTATATCTGTTATCGGGCCGGTGACCCTCCAATGTTATATCACCGTTGGATGCGGCGTTACGTTTTCAACATCACAGCATCTCGTACTGAGCCCTAAAATTTGAAAAAAGATTTGCCCAAGCCAACCCCTAAAGCAGGGCTGGACCTGGACCATCCTTTCGGGGTTTATGCAATACAGTCGTCTGGTCAAATCTGACGCCGATTACTTTTTTAATTATTCTACGAGAACCGCAACGGCCTACGGTGGGAAGAAACACTTAGTGTTCGAATATATCTTTAAATTATTTTTTTACAGAGAAACTATTAGTGACCTTGACAGCCCAAAACATTGAATCAAGTAAGAATCAATTTTGTGTTATGATCATGCTTGCTGGAAATTATGAATAACATTGGAAATTTTGTTTAAATTGCTATTGTCCAGTCATTACACAAAAAATGACTGATTCTTAATTTGAATGCCTAATAAATTGCCTAGCTATTTTGTTTTGGGCAATCACTAATAGTGTACCTGTACAATTTTATTTTAAAGGTGTTCAAAAGACAATGGTTCTTCCCCACCTGAGGAATGCACTTCTAGTCCATTCACACCGTTAAATCTACTCGCATGTTCACATGTGTCAAACTAATTTCTATTGTTTCTATGAGTCCATGTTTTTTGCCTTGGAGTATTATACCTTTACTGCCTGTGAAATCACCAACCTACTAGTCGAACATGCTCCCCCCTTCCCCCCTAGATTCTGCATGGTTTTAGGAGTTCGCTGTACTGGACGCGTGACACCACCGACAGTATGATATTGGTTGTTATTTTGTTTCTTTTTTCTTTTTCCAGGCAAAGAACAAATTTTGCATGTAACTTTCGCCTACAACAGCCACCTAGTGAGAAGCTCCGTAGAATTTGACAAACGCTGGCAACCAGTATCTAGAATTCATTATAACAAACTTTTACAGATAACTTTTACCGGTTTTTCAGTTTCACCCAAAATAATTGGTACCTACTCGTGTGCGGCATTATTATATTCTCCGTCAATAAGTTCATCAACGTGACATTTTGAATTAAATTGGTAGGGGTGTCGTAATCTTACCTGATAGACAGTGCGTGTGCCTCATAAGTGAGCCAATTAAGTACCATCTCAGTCTTAATGTCTCTGGAACTGAAGTTACTATTTACTATAGTTTTCACCCAAACGTGGGAGATTTAAAAGCTAACATTTTTTGCCCGATTCTGTGAAGGTTCAAATAACGTTCTTCTTACTTTAGCAACACGTGAGTCGTTAGGCGCTTTCAGTAACACATCATATCTGATATTATTAAGCATCAACACCTGCAGCACGTTAAAAACAGTTTGATGTCGAGTGAAATATATATTGCAACCATTTTGATGCAACATACACCCACATTTTTTTTTAGCATCGATCGATAATTGATATTGCTAGTTATTTTAATCCTAGAAATCTGTTTGGGTGCTCACAAACTGTTGTACTGTGCGTTGTAAAACAAATAAATATGCATTTTTACTGTTATATTATTGAAATTATTACACTTTTTCATTTACAGATTTTAATTATTTATCTTGGCAAGATCTTGAAACAAGAACTTCTAAGATCTTGGTATTATGGTATGAGCCTCTGCTAATTTCTTGGTAAGAAATTGGTAAAATCATTCAAGATCTTGTCTCAAGATCTTGCAAGATCTTGTAGATCTTGTGTCAAGATCTTGAGTCAAGATCTTGCAAGATCTTGTGTCACAAATCTTGCAAGATCTTGGCTACCGTTACTTGGTAAGATCTTGGTAAGATCTTGCAAGATCTTAGGTAAGATTTTTCAGCAGGGAATGGCTATTAAATGCCTTTTGCAATGACGCGCCTAATTTTGGAACAGCACGCCGGGGTTTTCAAGCCAGTCTGCCACTGGTTGTGTAAAGCCTAACAAGGGACCTTCTTGAAGGAATAAATCAATAATGAAATATGCTGTTCTGACCTACCCATTTTCAAACCCCAAATTTACCGCAAACGCTTATGTTTGCTCCAATCCAATGAAAACCTTTAACTCAAAATTTGTTTGGCCTTGGCAGGGGGGGGGGGGGCTGGTTTCATTTAAAATTCCCAGTCCGGTTTTTTCCCCCAATCCAACCCTGCTCATTGCCATCAGGTATACCGGTGTAGCTAGTACACACAATGCTTTTTGCAAGCTTTCAAGCCCCATGTGGCTGGGATCGTCGGTGACCGTCCGCATCGGAACACTCTCTGAGAGGCCGAGAACCAGCTGGAAAACGAGACGGTTGGACAATACACACTGCGCTTTGAAATATTTCGGTCCCAGCTTCAAGGGCTTAAAAAGTGTTATTTGTACTAGTTTAGTTCCTTAAAATTTTGAAAGTAAGGTTCCGGGTTTTGAAAAGTAAGTAACGTAGCTGTACACTTGCGGAATCATAAACTGCACCCGTCGTAAAAATATACAAGTCCTTTTCAGGTTCGTTTGAAAATAGTATAGGTAGGCCGGGTACTGAGCACGTGGCTATGCCATGTGCTTTTGCGGGCCTGGGACTAGTTTGATAAACCCGTTCCGTTATCATTAGCTGCTTTGCTCCGTCAAATGAGGATCGGAAATGCTCTTGATTTGGTTCACTGTGGATTTTTGCACGATGTTGGCACATTTTTACTAGTCTAAAATGCGTAATTTTAAAGCTATAATAAAAAACAAAAAACTATCTAGATCTTGCCTTCACAACTAACCTTAATATAATATCATTTTTTCATTATCTATGAAAAAGCTGACTTCCTAATGAAATTCGATGTGCATTCTTTTAATTGCATCCGTTATTTCTCAATCGAGGTAGTCAATCGTACCGAGACCCTACCTTTTTGCTGGCTATGCTCACCCAGGCAGGTCGTGGATAACAAGAACGGGATGATTCGTTGACTGGACTGTCATTTTCGCATTTTAACAATGGTTAACTACATAATTTAATTAGTATCATCATATTATTCCGATGCGGAAAATATTTCGCGGCTATTGTTTTATTTGCCTGTTCAATGAAGCAGATCGATCCCAACTATAGTAATGAAATGGATCAAGATAAGCCTCTCTCTACCTTTTGGATCGACCACGTTTTTGTTGGGATGTGGTGTGGGTCTTAAATAGAGCCCTAACCAGTTTTAAACTACACTGTTTTTCCGCCAAGCCCATACGTCGGGACTTGTTAAATTTTGCGGGCGCAGTTACTGATTCCAGAAGTGTACCTACCAACTGTTCCTTACATAATCATACGCATAACTAATAGTTCAAATTGCAGGTCCAGTCCCATGAAAGAAAAGTATTTTTTTTTGTTCCGGTTCTAATTCTGAACAATGAAAAAAATCATACCAAAACAATTTTTGAGATAAATTAGAAAATAACGTTAGCGGCTCAGGTTCCGGTTCTAAGAAAATTATATTTTCTGGCCCGATTCAGGTTCCATGAAATATAACGATACACAATTTACTGAGCTTAATTTTACATAATTTGACTTCAGTCAAATTATATTCTACACCTCATCAGTAGGTTAAGAGTGCTGCTCTCGGTTAATCCTTTCACCCCCACCCCCACAGAAAAGTTGAATGCAGAGGTCCACGGGGGAGGAGAAATGAACCCCTAAAAATAATCCAATCTTTAATTTTAAAATATCAGTAGATGAAGGAAGAGTATATCTTTGAGCCTTGGTATTTCTTAATTTGATTTTTACAAAAATTTATATGGTACACATTTTCAAAAAGAGCCTAAATGAGCTCTAAACATCGATTGTAAATCAATATTCATTCGTTCTGTATTGGAAAAGCGCGTAGCAAGGCTCAAGCGCGCACACTTTCGCTATGCACAGTTTTTTTTTCAGAATTTTTGGAGCAAATTTAGACCCTCTTTTTTCACGCCCCGTAAGGGTCTGCACCAGTAAATGTTAGTGATCACCCTCTACCGGAATGTCAACAAGAGTCATTTTGTTGCATGTTTTGACTTGTGTTGATTAGCGGATGTGGAGGATTATAGCCGAGCCAGAAGCAGCGCAAATGTTTATGATCACTCAGGATTATTGTTTATGACCCAAGTTTTTTTATATTTCTCTAACCAATAGAAATTTTACAGTCTCTATTGGTCATTATCATTTTTCGTGAGGAACCTCTGTCTCTTGAAATCGAACATAACAATAGAGATAATTCATGTTAGACAGCACTGATGTACGAAACAATATTTATAATGTTTTCGAAAAATTGGGAATGAAATTAATTTTATTGTGTAACTTGGATTTCTGGAAGAGGGATGAACCATGGTAGGTACATTGCATATAATATTATAATATTGTCTGTGGTTTATTAGAGAAATGGTCGGAACGTTTCATTTCGATGGATTATTCTCGAACGACAGAAATATTTACTATCGCTTCATCGGATCTAGCAAAGCAGCACGTGTTTGCAATTAGCATCCTTTCACAGCAGAAAAATGTTGCAGGTAACGTTGCCATGATGGGACTTTAGGTTGTTGCACATAATTGAAGGGTTGTCGGGCAGTAAAAATATGGAATGTTTGGACACATCAAGCGCCCCCTCCATGCTAACGTGATCTTTTGATGGTTGTGAGTTTTGCGAAACCACGAAAAAAGAAGTGAACATTCAGTCGACAGAGTGACATCTACTTGACAGGTGCACTGCTCGTGCTGCATCCTATTCCAACACACAGTGGGTTACCGAGTGTGATATTCAGTGTGTAATCGCCAATTCGCCGACGAAAAGCGACGCGAAAGAAATAGCCGGAGCCAATCCGTCATCTCGCATTTTGTTCGTCGCGACATTCGGGTACATTTCCGTTGTTTTATGATGATGTTTTTGTTTTCACTCTTTTAAATTTTATTGACTGTGATTGTTTTTCAATTGTAACCAATACACCAGGACCCAGGTGTCTAAATACTTCCGTGGCAAGCGACACATACCGACTTGAGGTACCTATATCTACTATCTAGTATAATAGATGAGGCGATGGAATAGCGTCACATGGAAAATCGTCACAATGCCCAAAACTGCTAAAAATAATGTGACGATGGTCCGGTGGACGATCGTCACAATTCGGTGGGCTCTGAGAGGGGGGAAAAGGCATGTGAAAATGGCAAGGCGCCATTTTTCGGGGGGCCGAACTAGGGAAATGACTTCGGAAAAAGCCTGTGAAAATGGCAGGCTATAATTTCCCGGCAATTTCTGTACCGGTAAAATGTGACGATAATCCAGTGGACGATCGTCACATCCAAATGTGACGCTGTTCCGGTGGACTAAAGTCACATTCACAAATGTGACGCTGTTCCGCCCAAGGAGCTACGATTTTCAGCAGTTTCCGGAGCGGAGAAATGTGACGATAATCCGGTGGACGAACGTCACACTCAAATGTGACGGTTTTCCGGTGGAATATGGTCACATTGCCCGAATGTGACGATGTTCCGGTGGACTAGTGTCACATCGCATGAATGTGACGTTTTTCCGGTGGATTTATGTCACATTGCAGGAGCGGGAAGATGTGGCGATAATCCGGTGGAAGATCGTCACACTCGATTAGTATAAATGTGACCGAAATCCGGTGTCTATAGTGGAACATCGTCACATTTCATGTAGTTATTGGCCGAGCCACCGTTGCATCTGTTGGTAGGTACTAGATGATGGCGTCAGGTAGCGCCACAGTGTCAGTTACTGGCACCGTTAAGGCGAACTGTCAGCGCCAAGTGTCCAGAATGAAAATAAATTAATACGACATTAAAAAATGAAAACTGGGTTCAAAAGGAAACTCGTGATATTCGATGACAGCTAATACAAAAGCAATGCAAACAATGAAAATGGACATTGCAAACTACGTCACCACGAGAATCTGTAGTACCTAGGTACGCAGGACATTATTATGCAACTTCTAATAACCCGTTGCCGTTGGTACCTATATGTAAAGCACCTGCATTAAGAAACGCAAAGTATGGTAGTACCACACAGATTGTCTACCCCCGTGCTAGCAGGGGCTACGCGAAAGCCCTCCCCCCGCAATTTTCGCGGCGTTCCCCTCACCAACAAGCTAAAATAGTTGCGCATCTGGTCGCTAGTGTCGCATACTCTCAAGTATACAAACTGTTCCAAGCAAGCTCGGTCATCGCTCTACAGTCCTTTCGCACTCATTCGCTCGTCCGCATATAGGATCTTGGCGCTTCCGCTATCCTACTGTTTCCATGCGAAAGCTGCAGCAGAGTTCGAGCTAGTCCGAGCAGGCAGAAAAATGTTAACATCCCAGAGAGAATTATAATAATGCTCTGCTTTTGCTAAACCTATCCCGCTTCTTTAATAAATAACATAACAGTGGGAAATTGTTCAGCATTGCACCGTTATAATTGCATTGCACGTGAGTCGAATACCCTGATTCGTATATTTTACCTGTGAAACTAGCAACCTACCAATAACGATGTACGAAAATCACGAGAACTGTCAGATCCAGCTAGTCACATGAAAGCACGGATTTTTTAATGCATTCTATTATCATTATTTAATGTTAGCCAAATCAAGCGACAAAATTAGTGATTTCTATTGAAGGTTATCAAGCTTTTCGGAAATGATAACGAGAAGCGCCTATATCGCGTAGCATGTTTAAGTCTCCGACAGAAGAAGTGGTGGCTTTCTCATGATTCGGAACAGAAACACTAAATGCCAATGCGCTTGCGCATGGCAAATGACACAGCAGCAATAATGTCCATCAAGGAACAAGCGGGTGGGGGGGGGGGGGGAGCAGAGTGTCACACATCATTTTATCACATTTGGCTTGAAATTCACATATCAAAATCGATCGTTCGTTTGGTTGTACAATTTTTCGGACTCTCTCTCGAGCCTCAAAGAGGGTGTATATTCTCAAATGGGAGAGCGGGAGAAACTTTCGCCATCACAAAGCGCAAGCAGAGAGTGCACGTGGATGTTTAGATGTTTAGATGACGTCTTTTTAAAAAATGCGGTTGAAAAAACTCTTGCTAGGTTCACTGCCTGGACTTATAGGGAGCATTTCGCTAACTTAACTCGCAGGCACTAAGCCTCGGATGAGCAAACATATTCCCTGCCTCGTGTGGTTTCCCGTACATAAACAAGGACATTGCATAGTTACCCATTGCAAAGCTTCTAAAGATACCTTTGACACTCGATGCTCGCCGCTCGATACTGGCTATCGCTACCCAGAGTGGTCGCAGGGAGCCGAGTAACATGTTTTGTTTACATGCTAGCAGTGGTTAATTTGTTACAATATAGGTGGGTAAGCTCTCGTATAAAAAAGGATGTTATTTTTGTTATTTTTTGCGGCCCTGGGTCCTTCCCTTCGTTCGCACGCTTTCCTAGCGGCATAATTATTATAATTGTAACTATATAATGTATACTATTTGCAAACGGCACCTATACATGTGTTGCAACTGAAGAGCCGAGCTGGACTGCGATTTTTTTTAAATCCACAAGAGAATAATGAGCTGTCTTGGCCAGGGCAAAATCATACATGTAATACATTTTACCTTTAATGTCTCATTCGGTAACTAGAAATAATCCACTCAAATGCTTCGTATGTCTTTGTTCCATACTGTCGCATTGCTTTGTCGGCGCCAGCTGACAAAGGGTAGCGGTGCGCCAAGCGCTCCGCAAAGAGAATCTACGAATCTTACAGTCCACGCTCCATGAGCCACGCTAATGTTACAGCTCGCAGGTTGAGTTTTCTGCAGAATTTGGGAAAATATTTCTCCGCCATCAATGTAAACAAAACCAATGTAGGTAGTATGTTCACTTGAGCCCGACTGCGCAATTAGACACGTCTGTTTGGTTCATTGACAAGCAACGGTGCGTAAGCGCGCTTACACTCGGAAAATAGGTGCGTAAGCTAGCTCTCAATTTGAACACCACTTCACTATTCATTAACATCTCGCTGGAGGAAGTTAAATTTTTGTTAGAAACGAAATGTTTCAAAATGGATAAACGTCGCGTTCATTGCCGATGTAGTTTTAAGAATTGTGCGAGTTCATCAAGTTCGTCAAATATTTGTCGATATTTTCGATTCCCCGCAAAGAACAGAGAAAGGTAAGATCACACAGATTATCAATTTTAATATATTTTTCTATGGATTAATGTGATTCATACGTTATGCTCCAGTACTTTCAATTGTTTTGAGTTTGAATAAGATTTTTGTCAGATGAGTTACCAGTGTGCTGTGCCTATGTTGCACGATGTTATAGAAACAGTGCGAGATAGAGCACGTCTGCATCGAGACTATTTACGCCAGTATTTCAATAACTCAAAATATGAACGATGCATAAGAAGTAGGTAGATTTTCAGCATGTCAACCAAGTAAGAATGACCCGATGGGCGGACTGGGCCATTCCTCCCTGGAATGGAATTCAAGTATATCTGATAGGAATCTCGCCAGGGCGTATGTGCTCCGTGGTGGGAAACATATCACATAAACAAACGTATATTTTTAACCTAATGAAAATTCAGGCGTTAACGGGTATCAATCCCACGTGAACTCGCAAATGTTGCTTAATGTGTTTTTCCGCCAGATCAGTCGTTCCCCAACTCTCAAGGCAGAAGGACGTGTTTTCTCACGCTCATGGTCGTATGTCCCGCAAGCCATCGCAGTCCAACTCTGCCAAAGCTTGCACCATGCTTGCACCATGCCCCCCCACCCCCGTTCACAAGTAAGACTTCCAAACCTCAAAACAGAAACAATCGAGTCCCGAGCGACAACTCAACATCATAAATACATGCCAAGCTTTTCGCTCATGACGGATTATTTTTTATCGCTGTATTTAAAAACAATCCACTTGACTATAAAAAAAATCCTACAAAATCAGAAAATGTTTAAATTTTTTGATACGTCTGGATTCGTGACGTCATACAGAAAGTGTATCATTTTGAATCAAAGTGATCGGGTGAATATTGCGGATATTAGATCGATCAAGTTCGCAGTCTTCTAAACTCGATGTCTGGTCATGGCAAAACCCGGCACTAAGCCGCTTATCGCCTGGCAGATGTTGATATTATGCTACATTCCCAGAAATAATTTGTAGTTGTCAATCTGAAAATCGATTTCTTTCTAATTTATAATTGTTTAGATAATTCCAATGTAGAGGATTGCTCGTGCGATTGAGAATTCCTTTTGAAACGAAGTTTTCAAGTTAAATTTGACGGAGGTACCTAGCTTTTTTATGTGCAAGTTCATGAATATGACTGACACCTTTCTCTGGGCTGACATAAAGAAAAACTTTCGCCGAAATATGTATGGATCTAATAAAAGTTTATTAAAAACACATATGAAACGTTTATTGCTATAAGGCCAGCCACAGCACGGTATGGCCTCATGCATGCAAGCAGAATACAGTGTTACATAAATACAGAATACTGCATAGCATGTTACCGAATTATAAGTACATATGAGATCAAATAATAAAATTTGTTATAATACAAAGTGAAAAATACAGTGAGATAGTAATAATTATGATCAGAACTAATAGGGTTTTGCCAACTATATAGGTAACGCGTAGCATCATTTTCAGCAAGAGAAAAGTTATGGGTATTAGTGTTCATTAGAGCGGGAATGGAAGTAATTTGACATAGGTATCATTGCATACTTTCCTCCTCCTCATTTTCAAAGCCGAAAGGCTATGCAAAGGTATATGTTGGAGATGAGATATAAAATACGAGCCTCTTTAGGCAGTCATTTATAAGACATACCTAGGTAACTAAGTTCCGCCGGTCCCCGGTTCAGTTGTCAGCTAAAATATGTCGATCGGTAACGGATCGATAACTAAATGTTACCATGCTTATTTCAATAGGTCGTGTTACCTAAGAACATCGATAACTTTACACAATCGCTACCCTGATCACAGTAATGAGGATAACACCGCGTTAGAACGAATGGCCGCCAAAAATGATAGAAAGCAATTTTCTTGAACAAAATTCTGTCGCGCGAATTCTGCAGAGCCGGTCGATGCAACCGATGCAACTACGTTTCCACACCACCCGAGAGGTAGTAGTAAAGGGTGCACTTTTTTTTTTATCATAGGTGTCCCAACTTAGGCCTACTCCTGTATTTTCGTTAGCTTATGTCATCTTTCCGCGTCACCGCGTCATCAATTGTCCGCCGCGTGGGAAAGCATCGCTATTCTCGCGTGAAATATGTACAATATATGTGTGTGTGTAACACAATATGTGTGTAACACAATTGTGCAACACACTGTGAAGTGTCTGTCAGCAACCACGACGTGTCCAGCGCAAGTCCGCCGTCCTTTCGCGATTCTCAGGTGTAATAATGTGCATCTGTTAAAAAATCTCCGCAACGATTGACAAAATGTAGAACGTTGGAAGGAAAACCGTATGTAGAACAGCGTTTTCTTCAATTCTAATATCTGTAAATATTTTTAAATAGACTGGTGGCACGACTCGCGCGCGCATATATATTATTTATCATTATCTATCTGTATTTTTATATAGGTTCATCGTAAAGATATTATATTCTTTCCGGCACGAAATTGCCACTATGATATCAACTACGATATTTACGGTAAACGTAATGTTGTCCATAGTACTAAATTTGGATCAGCGGGTAAGACCCCCTTTAAGTTGTGTACGGCGCGGCCGAAGTACGCCAAGCCCTAATGGCTCGTTGTATTGTTAATCTAAATGCAAGGTAGACGTGCTCACACCGTGCCACCGTGATCTCTTCATGGTATAATGGGGATTGTGAAGGATTGGGGGGGGGGGGGGGGGGGGGGGGGTTACTGGGAGGAAGGGGAGGGGGTTGACAATCTGTTAAACTCACAGATTCTGGTAACTGCTGGGTTATTAATGAGTGATTACAATAATAACAAGTTACTGAGGAGTCTCAAAATTCTAAGACTCATGTGTCTGCCGAGTCGTCTAAGAAATTACATGTCATATCAGAAATTTTACAAAAATCGTAACCAATATTGGGTTTAAATATTGTAGGGGTAGCGAGAGGCCGAACTAAATACAATTTGACTGCGTCGTGATCAGGGGCTGATCCAGCCCTGATTTGCGGGGGGGGG
Source organism: Nemoura dubitans (assembly GCA_921293005.1). Taxonomy (NCBI): domain Eukaryota; kingdom Metazoa; phylum Arthropoda; class Insecta; order Plecoptera; family Nemouridae; genus Nemoura; species Nemoura dubitans. The sequence goes on along the minus strand of OV121074.1, from coordinate 46,825,117 downwards.
GGGGGCGGTTGACAAATTTTTTCCAACCCAAAATATATGACGCCGCGCGGAAGGGGTGGGGGGGGGGGGGGAGTCGTGAAAAGAAAATCGCGAAAAAACACTTCATAAATGCGAAAAAAACAATTGGAAAGTCCTACCCACCTCAGATTTCCAGGCATAATACATTTATTTTAGGTCGACACGTTTATAAGTTTTGGTGAAGCTATTATGTAAAGAACTTTGACATTTAGAGAGATTCCAATTTTTGAAAAAATTGAAAAATTCGTAAATATTGGTGTGTTGAAAAAGTTCTGAACCGATCTCTTCCAAAAACGTAGAGGGTCTAAGTTGAGAACACAGGCAGATTCTCTGAAATTTTTATCTCAAATGTGAAGACATCCGTCGGATTTCCCTTAGATCACAAAGTAATCGTGTATCGAAGTGTAATCGAAGTAATCTTTGTAATTTTAATGCTATTTCTTTTGATTTATTTGAATCTCGACAAACTTTCTGCATGTTGCTACACTGTTATGAATATTTAGCATAATTTAGTGTTTTTGTTCCCGACTGATATTGAAACACGACAGATAGCGCTGAGCTCTCGTCGCCCGGTCGTGGGACAAATTCCGTTTTCTGTGCTCGCTGATATTTTTCACGAAATATTGTTTGTATACACTGAAAACTAAGATCTTGATCGATCGAAGAAAGGAATTTTTTTATAAATAACGACAAATTATCGCAACAGCACCATGTGCCTGCTACGCCTACTTGCTCGTGTGCCTTCAAGAAGCCTAACACGATCTGACATGATTTATGCAACAAAGTATTTGAACGTCAACGCTTTTGCTCCTTGAATCGACGAATGTTCATGGAGGTAAGTTATTTCAATTTAAACGCATTCAGCAATCGTCACAATAAACGAATTCAAAGCCAATGATATGTTATATTGGATTCAAGTACCTAACTGTCAGTAGAGCAAATGTATTTTTGAGTGTCAAACTCGTGTTTGAGCATACTTTTATTATGTGCTACCTGTTCTGCGTTTCCTTTTTCCAAAACCAAGGCACTTCATTTGTGGATTCAGCCTTCTCAGATGGATGACATGATCTGCGGACCTCTCCTCTAACTCTCAGCGTCACCTACATGCGTAGAGCTGCGATAATCGACTTGGCGCCGCTTTCTACCGTCCTAGGTATTTATACCTAGTACCTAGGTATTTATTACAGATGGACACTGACAGTGGTGTAGTGCTGGAAATAAATGTGGTGAGCTTCTGTCAAATGAGTAGGGGGGGGGGGGGGGGTGTTACTATTCACATCTTGTCACTTATTGGCACTTACCTTAAATCTTTAGACTCAAATGGTATCCTTATGTTCAAACATGGTTGATTGGCGCTTACCTGCGACAATTTTCTGTTATGTATCTCTAAAAGACGGGCGCACATTTCTTTGGGTTCTATACAAGCACTTATATTTTTGCAATGTAGGTACCTATCCCCTTTTACAACAATTTTGCACGTAGGTACCTACTATTTCTGGAATGGGTATATTTTAGTGCTCATGAATGATATTGAAAATTTGCAAAACTTAGCCGCAAAAAAAGCTATAAATGAACGCACCAGTATATACCAGAATGTTTCTTTAAAATTAAGGAAAGTACATGCAAATTTTTAAAATAAAATGTGAGTATACCCTGGACTACACCACTGGACACTGGTCCATCTCCACAAGTGAGAATAAAAAGAAATCTTCCAAGCACTGGTACCTACCAACCTCGAAACACGAGGCTCTAAGAGTAACAGTGTAGGCTAATCCTTTAAAATTATCGCGTTTATTCGTAGATTCATGGGATGGAGGGTAACAATGCGTAAACGGTGCCGGAAACTTTCTTGTTAGTGCAACCAAACCATCATTTTTTGGGGGGGGGGGGGGGGTGTTTTTAAAAACCATAATAGAATATACTTTATGCTGTATCGCTGGTGGCGCATTTTTGCACATGTTGTTCCTGTAAAATTGCTAGGTAATAATTGCGTAATTACCGTCAATCTGTTAGTGATTTACATCTATACTTGTACCCATCCATCTTTAAGATGGCAGCTATTCCTGTATCCTAAGTGCTGCAGCAGAAAGAATATTCTCTCATGGGACAAAGTGTAGCAGATAATATGTCTAGGTACCTTGATTATCATGTGCTTTTACATCCTCCCTCCCTGCACACACCAATCCACCCTATTGTAGCATTTCTAGCAATGATCAATTTGCTTGGTCAAGTAACCGGTAATCTTGTTGGCGTTGTAATTATCCAGGATATGTGCTGGAAATGCACAGAGATTCAAAGCCACATCTTTTTAACATGATCTTGGGCACAATTTTTCTGATAACTAAAAATGGCAGTAAAAGGCCCAAATAGCCCAAATAGTGAATAAGTACCCGGACCCCTAAGTCAATGCTGGGTCCTCTTGTCACTTTGAAATCCCAGAAGGGCTGATAGTAGCTCGGTATAGCTGAGTAGCTTGAAGGAGCATGGAATGCTCATATCCGTAGAGAGCCCGATGAAAACCGAACAAGCCCAAATCAAATGGTTCAAATATGGACCAACCACTGGCTCAGTAACATGTATTTACTTTTAAAATGATCAGATAGCAATTATTCTAATAGCCCACTGATATTTTTAAATTGTTTTTAAACTTGGGTGCCAAAATCAGACTTAAGCCCGTTTTACACGGTAAAATATTTTCATTATATCTATCATGATATCTTTTACGTACCTAAATATCACCATGTGAATGCAAAAATGTGATGAAAAAAGCATATCACGGTCTATCATGATAGATGTGATAAAAGATTTGAAGACATATTTTCATTTAGGCGCAGTTCTATTTCCGTGATAGATGTGATGAAAATTAACCAATCAGCGTTCAGCATTTGAAAGATAGATGTGTACTGTGCCAAGATTGTAAAGCTCACGCTCACGTCTCCAGCATTTCCTCTTCCTTTTCTTTGGTTCACAAACATTCAAAACCTTCTCTACTACGTCTAAAATGGATAAAATATCAGCAATATCCTGAATGTTAACCAAGACTGCCAAATCCACATAAATTTTTAATTTTACACACATATTGACAGTTTTAATTTTGCACCTTCATTACAAATTTTTTTAATCCACCGCTTTTTGAATTTCATACAGAATGACATATAGATGGCAGTGCTTCTGTCACAACCATGTGTTTTCCATAACATTTTTCTAGGACCGTGTAAATACCATCATACATTTTCGTAAAATATTTTATAAAATTGATATCATGTAGATGTCATAAAATATGCTATGATAGATTTGATGAAAATCTTTTACCTTGTAAAACGGGCTTTAGACCTGGTTTTTCAGCGAAATATTAAATATCTAATGGTCTGTTTACTTATTATTTGCTTAGCAATGTCCAATCAGAGTCTTTAATTTTCTTGGTAATGGACCGTTAGTATCTTAACGGGCCACTGACAAACCTGCACTTAGTCTCTCTTGCGTTTGGTCTTCGTGTCCATGATAACGCCAATTTTTCAACGTAATTCTGTGCGAAAAAGTGTGCACAACTGGAAAAACATGTATACTAGGGCTTCGCGAACGCAATTTGTGTTGCGTTGAAGATGAGCGTAGGTAGCGGTTTGTGTATAGCGGATTAAACGGTGCAGGCAGCAGTCACAAGAAAACCATGGAGCACCAAACCTGACCATTGCCTTCTCGAAAATTCTAATCACTTGAAAATGTATACGGATTCTGACGTTCCTTTGTTTCTCGTCGAGGTCAACAAAGATGGTAACCAAAGAAACGAAGGAAATCGAACTCGTATTGAATCAGCCGTCAAATCACGAAAAAAACACCACAAAAATGCTAATAAAAACTAATTGGAAAAACCTACCGAACTAAGATTTGCAGGCATGATAAATATGTATAGGGTCAACATGTTTAGAAGTTTTGGTGAAGTTATGTTCAGAACTTTGAAATTTACAGGGGTTCAAAATTCTAAAAAAATCGAAAAATTTCGTAAAAATTGATTTATAAAAAATTTACTAAACCGATCTTTTTCAAAAACGCAGGGGGTCTAAGTTGAGAACAGAGGTAGATACTCAGAAATTTTCATCCATATCGGTTCAGGCGTTTGGTCTGTAGAGCGCGCACAAACACACAAAAAAACAAAAAAAAAACATACACAAGTGACTTTTTTTTGGGGTAAGTGAAATTGAAGATTTCGCTCCGCTCGCTTCGCTCGCTACGCTCATCTATAACTGCTCTACTTAAATGGGAAAAATATTTAAAAAATGCCAGAAACGTCACCCTCAATATGCAATGTCATTTTTGATATGCTGTTATCATAAAAGTGAGTTTTGTGACCCCAGTTTTTCTTTTGCTGTGAGTGTTCATCAGAGAAATACCTTTCTAGTATTTAAAAATTTGTTTAAATGCTATGGTTATATTTGGAGCTATCCTGGGTTACATGCCGGTTTTGACCTGGTTTCCTATGCCGTCCATGTTAAATTTCGAGTTTTCAAACCCTAATATATCTGTTATCGGGCCGGTGACCCTCAAATGTTATTTCACCGTTAGATGCGGCGTTACGTTTTCAACATCACAGCATCTCGTACTGAGCCCTAAAATTTGAAGAAAGATTTACCCAAGCCAACCCCTAAAGCAGGGCTGGACCTGGACCATCCTTTCGGGGTTTATGCAATACAGTCGTCTAGTCAAATCTGACGCCGATTACTTTTTAAGTATTCTACGAGAACTGCAACGGCTTAAGGTGGGAGGAAACCCTTAGTGTTCGAATATATCTTTAAATTATTTTTTTACAGAGAAACTATTAATGACCTTGACAGCCCAAAACATTGAATCGAGTAAGAATCAATTTTGTGTTATGATTATGCTTGCTGGAAATTATGAATAACATTGGAAATTTTGTTTAAATTGCTATTGTCTAGTCATTACACAAAAAATTACAAATTCTTAATTTGAATGCCTAATAAATTGCCTAGCTCTTTTGGGGGGCGCGGAATAGCGTCACATGGAATATCGTCACAATGCCCAAATGCTAAAAATAATGTGACGATGGTCCGGAGGACGATCGTCACAATTCGGTGGGCTCTGAGAGGGGGAAAAGGCTTGTGAAAATGGCATGGCACCATTTTCCGGGGGCCCAACTAGGGAAATGACTTCGGAAAAAGCCTGTGAAAATGGCAGGCTATAATTTCCCGGCAATTTCTGTACCGGTAAAATGTGACGATAATCCGGTGGACGATCGTCACATCCAAATGTGACGCTGTTCCGGTGAACTAAAGTCACATTCACAAATGTGACGCTGTTCCGCCCAAGGAGCTACGATTTTCAGCAGGAGAAATGTGACGATAATCCGGTGGACGAACGTCACACTCAAATGTGACGGTTTTCCGGTGGAATATGGTCACATTGCCCGAATGTGACGATGTTCCGGTGGACTAGTGTCACATCGCATGAATGTGACGCTTTTCCGGTGGATTTATGTCACATTGCAGGAGCGGGAAGATGTGGCGATAATCCAGTGGAAGATCGTCACACTCGATTAGTATAAATGTGACCGAAATCCGGTGTCTATAGTGGAACATCGTCACATTTCATGTAGTTATTGGCCGAGCCACCGTTGCATCTGTTGGTAGGTACTAGGTGATGGCGTCAGGTAGCGCCACAGTGTCAGTTACTGGCACCGTGAAGGCGAACTGTCAGCGCCAAGTGTCCAGAATGAAAATAAATTAATACGACATTAAAAAATGAAAACTGGGTTCAAAAGGAATCTCGTGATATTCGATGACAGCTAATACAAAAGCAATGCAAACAATGCAAATGGACATTGCAAACTACGTCACCACGAGAATCTGTAGTACCTAGGTACGCAGGACATTATTATGCAACTTCTAATAACCCGTTGCCGTTGGTACCTATATGTAAAGCACCTGCATTAAGAAACGCAAAGTATGGTAGTACCTAGGTACTTATAGATAATTTAATATTTAGTAGTGATTACATCAATTTGAATGAACGTCAAAAACCGATTAAACTTAAACGGAAGATGATACAATAAGGCGGCCGCCATCGCCATTTTCAATGGCGGCTCATTGACAGAACTTGTCAATGAGCCTTAGTTATAAACAATAAAGTACCTAGGTAAAACAATATTCAGCCAAGTGAAAAGTTGTCTAAAAAAATGACGCAACTACCTTGAATACTAACGAGTTGTGTTTGTGTGATTAGATAATTATTGTGAAATGTTGCATGAACCTGTTCTCGGCCCGCCCTAGTTCAAACCGACAGCTTCGCTGAACCGCACGCCCCTAGTGGCGAGAACGAGAAACTTCGATTTCCTTGATCAACTGGTGGCTTTGCGTAGAGATGTGCACCTGTTTTACTGATTTTACTGACCATACACTACTATAACTTTAGCTCCGCAAGCGAGAAATTAGTGCATTTTAGAGCCGATATAAATGTGGGCAAATATTTTGATACCAATACTAATTTAGTGATCGATGCATGCTAAGGTGTGAGCTGCACGGGCCGAAGTCGTAGCCTCCGCTGGCCGCATTTGGCCTATCTATAGTACCGGACGTTAACCATTTTTATGCAACATGCACCCACATTTTTTTAAGCATCGATCGATAATTGATATTGCTAGTTATTTTAATCCTAGAAATCTGTTCGGGTGCTCACAAACTGTTGTACTGTGCGTTGTAAAACAAATAAATATGCATTTTTACAGTTATATTATTGAAATTATTACACTTTTTCATTTACAGATTTTAATTATTTTTCTTGGCAATATCTTGAAACAAGAACTTCTATGATCTTGGTATTATGGTATGAGCCTCTGCTAATTTCTTTGTAAGAAATTGGTAAAATCATTCAAGATCTTGTCTCAAGATCTTGCAAGATCTTGAGTCAAGATCTTATAAGATCTTGTGTCACAAATCTTGCAAGATCTTGGCTAACGTTTCTTGGTAAGATCTTGCAAGATCTTAGGTAAGATTTTTCAGCAGGGAAATTCTTTACAATTATTATTATATGTCAATTTCTATTCATACTATAGTTACGAATCTATGGTAAAAATTAATTTCAAGAGGTACCTAAATGGTTAGTTAAGGCCGACCAAGTTTCGTTATTCAACAATTCAGAATACAAGCTAACCTAAATCAGTGTACTTTCAGTTTCGGCTTCATATTATTTAGGGTTTGTGATGACGTGAACTGATTATTTTGGGCATCTTCAAGACATGAGTTCATTTTCATAATGAAGCTTGCCACCTGCCAGCGCCCTCTGAATGAATTTGTTTCGATTTGCTCGTTTGGTAAAAATGTCTCCAAGTAGCTTTGGCCTTGAACAAAATTAATTCCAAAGCATTCTTGCAACATTTAGAGACTTTGCGAAACATTTCCACGTAGAAGGCCCTGGTTGTGTGCTCGGATAGAAATTCAATGAGTGCTGTCGATGGCTGCCATGCCTTGTCAGAACACTTGCTTTCGCAGTCACGGGCATAGAAAACGGTTCACTTTTTGTAGCTCGTCAAGTTAAGAGGCCTCTTTGCATATAATCCGCTTATCGCAGCTTAAGATAACAACCACAACAATCTTGGCAAGTGCGAACACATAAATAAGTAACTATCTCCGAGATTAATGCAATTAAAATGTTCCGTGGATCGAGATTGGCACAAACACATATCATCAAATGTAAAAAACATATAATTTCTTGTATATTAAGTTGTAATTAACACGATAGGGTTCGATTTTGATAGCTGATTCCATTCGATGTTGAAACAAAGTTTTCGTGCTCCAAATGGCCATTCTACAAGACTTTCAAGTCTTTCTGAACATTCCCGTGGAGTCATAAAAATTAATCCGCGCTCCGAACGACTGACTATCAGCTGATCCGCCTCTCGACGCAACTAACAAAAAAAGCAACAGAATGATTCTTGTTGACAATTTCGTAGAGGGTGATCGCTAAAAATTTGTGGCGCAAACCCTTACGTGTGGCATAAAAAGAGAGTCTAAATGTGCTCGAAAATCGTAGAAAAAAAAACTCTGCATAGCGAAGTGTGCACGCTGGTTCGGGTCTATACCTTTTTCCAAAAAAGAGTGAATAGATATCGTTTCACAATCGATGTCTAGAGCTCATTTAGAGTTTATTTTGGAAATTTTTGAAAAATTGCACCTTACACATTTTTGAAAATATCAAATTGTGTAGATGACCCGAAAATAGATTTACTCTTCCTTCATCTGCTGGTATGTTCAAATTAAAGATTGGAATACATTTAGAGGTTCATTTCACGGTTTGATTGGACCTCTGCATTCAACGTTTAAGTGGGGGTGAGGGTGAATGGATTAACCGTGAGGAGGTCCCTTAAGCAAGGCTAGCCATATAATAGTGTTACCTGTCAACCTGTTGCCTGTCCTAAAATGTCAATGTGGTATTTTCAGGAAATCCTTTGTCCCAGACTGACCTCCCCGCCCTCGCTCGCTGATTTCAGGAGCAGCTAACGGCGCTGCGAGCGACTGCGCCCTCCGCGGACCCTGCTGCCCTCGCGCAGCTGCTGTCCTGCTGCCACGCGCTGCTCTCGCCCGAGTCGGCTGCGCTCGGGCTGCCCGACTTCCCAGCAGACAACGTGCTGATCTGCGCACAGCTCATGGTGGGTACCTGGCATCCTGGCACCCTGTCCCTGTCATGTCGCTGTCCCTGTCCCTGTCCCCATCCCTGTCCCTGTCCCTGTCCCCATCCCTGTCCCTGTCCCTGTCCCTGTCCCTGTCCCTGTCCCTGTCCCCGTCCCTGTCCCTATCCCTGTCCCTGACCATGGAAAAACGGAACTGAACCCTGGCAAAGTTCCAAATCCACACGTTTGCCCCTTGCGCTTGCAGGAGAGCCATCGGGGCCTGTCCCCCTTGGACGTGTTCCATTGGCTCGATCCCAACACGTTTGCCCCTTGCGCTTGCAGGAGAGCCATCCGGGCCTGTCCCCCTTCGAAGCGTTCTACCGACTGTACCCGTACCGGGCGTTCCTGGGCCGGGAGGGCACGCGGGCCGTCGAGGGCATTCTGGATACGTTCGGCATGCTGCCCGCCAAGGACTTGCCGCCCGCGGCTGCGTTCGTGCATGACGTCACGCCAAACGCCGACGAGCTGACGGTGAACGTGCGGATCAGCGTTGACGGCCAGCTGTCAGCGTGCACGGTACGGTCAACTGTCACTGTTACTGTTACTTAGTTTCACTAGGATTGGTTTTATCTTGACCCTTATTATCGTAACTAATAATATATATATAAATCTATCTAAAGATATGTATTATTTACCTACCAGGATTTACTAAGTTTTTCAAGTCCTATTTGAGATCCCAACTATAAGTACACACACACACACACACACACACACACATTCGTGTTTCTGGTGCATTGCGAGGTCCTTGAACACACACGGACAATGTGAGACACGCCGTACCGTCATAGCTAGAGCGTTCGGTCTTTGAGAAATTATGGTCAACACTATGCAGGGAACAATGAGAGGGCAAAATATTTTTGATTCGACTTGTTTGTGTATCTACACAACGACAATCTTATGAGAGCTCTGCGCCTTTCGCAGTATATACGAGGTTTTAACAATACACGCCATCAATCCGAGGTTGATACAAAATAACCGTAATGATGTAACACATGAACAAAGTGAGGTCATACACAAAAACCGTTATCTCTCATCTAAACATACAAGCGAGGTCATATACATGTAACGGTTTATTCGTAAATGTCCACTATTACGAGTTCCCAACACAAAAGTCGTTAAAGAATGGGTATTGTCATCTAATCTGAGGTCCAAATATTGTAAATTACAGTTTAATAATAATAGTACTGTAATAATAATACGTGTAATAATTAATAATGCTGTAAGACATGATTCACTATATTATAACAAATTCTTACTTTTTAATGTTTTTTGAGATAATATTGCTGCGTATCAAGCAGAGTGCAAAAGAGTCTATATATTATGACTCAACTCTATATTAAAAGTTTTGATATATATATATATATATATATATATATATATATATATATATATATATATATATATATATATATATATATATATATATATATATATATATATATATATATATATGTGTGTGTGTATGACCCACGTCCTCAACTGATGGTTTAATTAATTTAGTCAATATATTTTGCCATAAATGGTCAAACTTAAGATCTAGTGCTTAATATTTGTAAACTCCCGTACAAAAGGTAAAGAAAGCGTTAATCCACCGACACAAGGCTGCTATGTGTTTACCAAATAGTACGCTTCTGTCTGACTACGCGATGGCTCGAGCTGTCCACTGCATGTACTCTCAAATATAATTATAATAATGCATCCTCTTTTCTTTGCGCTGATAGAACGAGCTGTTGAAAATCAAGGTAACATATCTAACATTGCTTTCATCAATTTGGCCCGAGGTTTCCAAAGGTTGCCCTCGCCTGCAAGTTTAAGCAAAAGTCACATTGGCGATCCAACCGTTAAATTACCAATAATATCATCATGTTACTAATTAGAGGTAGGTAAGGGATGGTGCGTGATTGTCGCGAGCTTCAGGACCTCGCTTGGCCGTTGCTTTTCAAATGGAATACACTACGAGACCTCTCCTTGTCGATGGGTACTCAGGTGTGTGTAAGCGATTGATTTAAACCTTCAGGGACCTCACTTGGCCGTTTCTTTTCTAATGGGATACACCACGAGACCTCTCCTTTTCGGTAAAAACTCGGGTGTTTGTACGTGTTTGATGTAAGCCTTCAAGGACCTCACTTGGCCGTTAGTTTCAAATGGGATACACTACGAGACCTCTCATAGTCGGTGGGCACTTAGGTGTGTGCAACTTTCACAACTTTTTGCTGATTGATTACCTATTCTGAGTACTTATGTTATTTGTTTGTTGTTCGTGTTGTTATTAGGTTGTGGTATTTGTTATTTGTTAGTTGTGCTTAATTAGTTTTTCCTGAACGGTTTGCAATATTGTTGAACACCGATTCTTTTGGGATCACCGAAGTTAAGCAACACTGCTTCGAGTCAAGTATTGGATGGGTGACCACCTTACACATTACCAGTTGTTTCTCATTACCAGTACACGGTACGTGTACTGGAGAGCGGTTCGAGGGGAAACGAAGTACAACTGTTTGCTTCTCTTCCCTTATCATCAACAAACTATCGACAGCACAAAATATTGGAGGAATTCTGTCACGCGAGGGGTATTGTCCCATCAGTACCTTTCGATTGGAGTACATAGGCCATAGGGTATGGACAACAGGGTTACGGCAGAGCCCGTGTCCATTGTGACGAATAAAATAAACATAAACATAAACATATAGTGTATCGTTTATCTTTAAAAATCAATCTCTTCCACACCCGTCAAGTTATGCAAGGACTTTACTATCTATGTTGGTAATAATTGGTTATCAAGAATGTTAAGTTTCAAAGTATATCTCTGTAATTTTAAACAAAGTGCACGTGCACCCAAGATTTCTGTTGTGTATGCTACTAGTGATTTGACATCGCTTCTACGAGGTTGCGAGTCAGAGGAAGTCGCTGGGGATTATGATATCAGTTTTAAAACAACAGCAGAAATATAATCCCATTTATTAAGTGTTGCTGTATACCTATGCTATGTGCCGGTACAATGATAGAATACATTTGTGTTGGGGAGAAAGGTTAAATAGCCGGGATAGGTGGTATAACAGCTACACCCATATTACTTATGAGTTATGAACGATCAATTGAATGTGGATTAGCAAAGGAATCCTGTTTGAGCTGTGCCGCGTTCATAGTCATGGGTCCCTTTGGTGTTTTTCCATAGAGACTAATTGAAAGAAAATTTTGACCAATGTCACAGGGTCCATTGTAAAAATAGTGTGCTGTGAAACAGCACAAACCAATCGATTTCCAGTAGTGATTCGTTTGATGCGATTCCTGAATCGATTTATTGATTTTAAATAGAGTCAAAACGACCCAGGATAATGATGATAGATAATCAACAATGCATAATTTTGCACATGTAAAATGCAAAATCGCAAGCCGAAAGAGCGGAATTCATGGCGAACAATTGTTCCAATATTATGTTAAAAAGATTAAACGGAGTCTGGCCTTTTTCGCACTGAAGCCTATATAGTTTTCCTATAGACGACAACAGCTGTATTACTTCGTTTCAATTTAGTTGAAAAATGTGATAGCTGTTGTTACCTAATGCCTACATCAATGAACAATTTTGTTCAAAAACGTGGCCCGCAACTCCTTAGCGGGTGATATGTAATCCAATTTAAGAAAGATTAATAACAATTTTAAAATAATGTTGGAATCGTTTAGATAACGCAAAACATTATTTGGCACTGGCATTTGCCATAAAAATCTCCCATTTTCACTTAATTATGACTAGCCTTTCACTTATAAACTGTTTCTCCTGTTTTACTTTCGAAAAAAATTGATATTTACGTAATTTTGAACACTTTTTGAAAATTCTCTGGCCTTTAATTCAATTGAAGATGAAAGCACTTTTAAGTTTTAATAGTACTTGCTCAAATTTGAGATCTGCGGCATGTTTAAAGGCCAATCACTGACATTATTGACGGTTTAGTTGCCGCGATCCAAAGTTTGCACGTTTCACCACGAAGGCAGCCATGGGTCCTACAAAGCTCATACACTTTTTCTTTGAATGCATGCCTCGTTTTGAAAGTTTAATTTTAGTTATAAATGCGCCGATTTAGTCACTGAAAGTCTTACAGAAGCTTTATAGGTGTTTCACAATATATATTCTAGCTTTTTTGTTTTATATTTCCTCTTCAGTTAAAAGTTATAGCAAAAAATTCAGTTTTGTTGATAAAATTTGCTAGTGCTCAGATAATGGGTGTGTATTCACCCCGATAAGTTCAGTCACTTGCCATGCTGGAAGTCCCTTTAAAGAGCTTGAAATACAACGTCGTGTATTCACTACTCATAGCTAACCTCTACCAAGCGTCTGTACGGGGAACGGCGACGGGGGCTTAAAACGGGATGTCAATATTCCGGGGGTAATTTTGTTTTTACTGAGATCGCGATTCATGAAATGCAATGCACGCTAAATGTGATTGGCTCAGAAAAAACACCGTGTTTGGTGTAAATCCGCCGTGTAACAGCAAGAGTACCTATATAACAGTGAAAGGCGGCACGCGGTACCCAAAACAATATCTACCTTCACTATATAGTTACAATTCATCGTGCACATTTTAATAGTACAGTTCCAGATCCAGGTTTGATCCTATAGTGAGAGTCTATACTGGACGTAAATTCTATGATTTACCGTGGCCTATCAAGTTAAATTGGGGGAAAACCACCACCGACATCCATTCACATAGATTAAAAGCTATAGATTAATAGATCCATTCATAGATTAACAGCTCCAGATTGGCCTACGGTTAACCCCCAACCCAAAACAAAAATATACAAATTGCATTCTTTAGAGTAAAAATCAGAGACAAGATCTTCCTTTTACATCATCATTTTCTAGTCTACACATTATGTGTATTTTGCCCCATTGTCTCCAGCCACCCAAATGCCCCTCTTTCTAATGCGACAGGGAGTGCATATTTTTAATTTACAAATCTGGCCTTGATATATTATGATTGACTGATTTTCAGGGTGATAAAAGGTAATGGAAAAAATAGGACATAATATGAATCTATTTGGCCCACGTTGCTACAGCACTTTGGTTCCGAGTTTCATGTCAACTTGCGTATCCAGCAGCCAGCGAGCAGCTAAATTTAGAAATTCCTGCCGATGTTTTGAGTAACGCGGATTACGCGTCATAATCTCCAGCGATTGCCTCGGTGTCGAGACCTTCTATGATCGGGCCACGACGCATTGATGTCACACAACAGCTCGCTTCCAGTGCAGGTGCACTAAGGTTAAATATTTTATATTTTTATCAAACTCCTACACTGTTATCACCGAATCTTATCACTTACTCGAATTACTTATCGAATCATCTTACCGTTGTTAGGCTCTGGCTTGTCAACAGTGTTGATGCATTTATTCCTCCTCCTATTTTATGTCAAAATTGAGCATCGCATGCCAATTGAAATTATGTAAATCCATATTCGTAGTAAATATTTCTATCAAGCTGGCCATTTGTGTCTTTGCGGGGCGCCGGACATTTCGCTTGAAATCGAGACGGTCCGCCGTGGGCAACCCTAATGCAGATTGCAGATCCAAAAAAGTGTCTGGCGGTTGTTCATAAACACCTTGTAAAACCCAAAATATCACACGTTAGTACCTACCTAACAGAAATGATAACTAAATAGTTTATTTCCTTGAATAAACGTTGACACTATATATAATATCTAACAATAAGTTCAACAAATAGCACTGGCATGTTTTGAATTATCACTCAATTTTCTATAGTTTAAATTACTATCTTCATAATCATTTACCTTCTTGCATTCTTGGGAGACAGCTTAGCCAGATCATTAAAGTCTCTCACTCATAACTGGCATGTCATGGAAAAAATTCTAAATTAGTCATTAAAATTATTCGAAATCATTCCGCATTCAACGATGTAATCTTATCAGTAGGTCACCGAACAAATAACAGAGTTATTTTGTTTTGAAAAACTGAAATTTTCCTATACTTTCAATGGCGGACACAGAGAATTGACTAAAAAAGTGCACTCTAATTGCTGCCACAAATTAACCAGCCATAGATCTTGATTGAAAAACTGATTTTAAGAAAGATTGAAACATTTAGAATGTTACTATAAGAAGTAAAAGGTAGGTCACCGGACTAACTTAGGAAATAATTAACTTTAAATGCCTCAACCCCACGAAAATATGTATATCCTTCATGCCAGAGAGGAAACATTTGGCAACACCGCAGCGTAAATGTGCCTTGTGAAGATCTAAACGCATGTCGCCCCGCCATCTTGGCCAGAGAACTGAGCAACAACAACGGCAGACAGTGTTGCCGATTGTTGCCAAGATTTTACAGCAGTTTAGGTTGGCAATAAAAAAAATACTTACAGACCAACTTGACTGATAAAAATCATCCAAAAATCATAATAATCTATTGCTTAAATATTTTAAACTTAATTATTGCATTAAAAGGCATCTAAATGTAAAAAATACATCCATAATAGTTCATTTTTAGCTGAAATTGGTAAGCACGATTTTTTCCGTGGTTGGTACTTCGTGGCATATTTTTTGTGGCTGTGATTGGTTGAAATAAAATCACGTGATCAAATGAAAGAGAGACTTTAAGCATTGATCAAAAATCATCGCGTCATTGATCACAACAAGAGAAGTGTTATTAAATTGCTGAATAAATTGTTCAAATGTTGAAAAGTAAGGAGGATCAAAAGATTACTGATACAATACAAAAGAGCAATATTAATGCGATTATTTACTGTCATATTATAATTTTAATTAGTTTAAGTCTGTACATTCCACAGTCCCGCTAAGTATTAGGAATTCGTAGCCCAAATAATAAATAAATAAATAAATGGCTCATAGTGAACTCACATAGCACTTTATCTACGCAAGTGTGTATATCAATGGAACATTTGAATAGATCTCTCTCATTGGCTGTTGACAATTCAAGAGTCAGAAGGTCAAATTTAAAAAATTCAAATGGGACCTCGTAGATTCGGAGATTTCCAAACACAGTGTATCTGAGTGTGTGTATGAAGCGAATTAAGCGCCGCCCTGGTGGATACACACTGTACTACAAAAATGTGTTTTCCTACCAAAGCAAGGTCCTAGCTGAAACTTGGTTAGAAATGTTCGTTATTCCATTTTGCATCGCGTCCTTATGCTAGAAAATCTGAGGTCTTGGGTCGAGACCTCGGACTGAAAATCGACCTCAGGTTCCTGTTGTGTATTCAGCCATAAGACCTCGCAAGTACCGGAAAACACTCACACACACACACACACACACTCACACACACACACAAATATATATATATATATATATATATATATATATATATATATATATATATATATATATATATATATATATATATATATATATAGTTTAAATTTAAACACTGCCAGCTTCCTGAAAATGAGTGATCTCGGCTGTAAACGGCTCATCCAGTGAACGAGTTTCAAGTGTTTTCAGTTGCTAGCAGTCCACTCCCGGGCAAGACCGGCTGCTGGCCGCGATGATGCAGTAGAGTGACCCCTCTGTGCCTGCAGGTCCCTGCCGGTCAGGGCCAGCGACCGGCCCCTGTCGACCTCGTGTCAACTCCCGGGCAAGACCGGCTGCTGGCCGAGATGATGCAGTCGATGGCCGTCGCCGACGTCTGCCTTGTTGGGCTTCGCGGTTGCGGCAAGAGCGCCACCGTGCGGAGACTCGCCGCGATGCTCAACTACGAGATCGAGCCGATCGTGCTCTACCAGGTCAGCAGGCTGGACGTGACAGTCCATCCTGGTACTTTATAATGTAGCCAATCGTGCTGTACCAGGTAAGGAGGCTGGATGTGACAGTCCATCCTGGTACTTTATAATGTAGCCAATCGTGCTCTACCAGGTAAGCAGGCTGGACGTGACAGTCCATCCTGGTACTTTATAATGTAGCCAATCGTGCTCTACCAGGTAAGCAGGCTGGACGTGACAGTCCATCCTGGTACTTTATAATGTAGCCAATCATGCTCTACCAGGTAAGGAGGCTGGATGTGACTGTCCATCCTGGTACTTTATAATGTAGCCAATCGTGCTCTACCAGGTAAGCTAGACGTGACAGTCCATCCTGGTACTTTATAATGTAGCCAATCGTGCTCTACCAGGTAAGCAGGCTGGACGTGACAGTCCATCCTGGTACTTTATAATGTAGCCAATCGTGCTCTACCAGGTAAGCAGGCTGGATGTGACAGTCCATCCTGGTACTTTTTAATGTAGCCAATCGTGCTCTACCAGGTAAGTAGGCTGGATGTGACAGTCCATCCTGGTACTTTATAATGTAGCCAATCGTGCTCTACCAGGTAAGCAGGCTAGACGTGACAGTCCATCCTGGTACTTTATAATGTAGCCAATCGTGCTCTACCAGGTAAGCAGGCTGGACGTGACAGTCCATCCTGGTACTTTATAATGTAGCCAATCGTGCTCTACCAGGTAAGGAGGCTGGATGTGACAGTCCATCCTGGTACTTTATAATGTACTTAGTCTCTTTAGTCCTGGTAATCTTTCTCTTATGTATGGAAATAGTTTGTGCATTGGCATAAGTCATCTTATCTCCTGTTAGTTCAAATTGCCGAACTGCTTGGACGAGCGGCCATCGAAAAGGTTGGGTCTCGGTACGATCGACTATCTTAATTGAGATAAGCGAAGTGATTAAAAGAAAGCACCTGGAGTTAAGTTTTGAAATGAAACTTTTCCCAAATAATGGAAAAGCGATGCTACATTAATGCTTTTTATTGAAAGAAGAAGGAGCTTTTTAAATTTTAAGTACCGCTTTCTGGCCTATACCTAATGTTGTTTTCAACTGAACTTGTAAAGGACTTGTATATTTTTTCGACTGGTTCACAAAGTGTCCACAAGTGTACCACCAAAATAATGGAGAAAATTTTACGAGCATGGGTCGCTTCTGGTGCCACCATTCGTCGCTGTGTATTTTTGTCAGCAACAATAGAAGGTACCTGACTCATAATGTAACCATAGTTGGGGAAGTTTCATCGAGATCTCCTTTCCATGTTTTTTTAAAATATCGTTTTGAAAGTACAAGATCGTTTCCCATGTCTACACAGATGTGTTTCAGAAGCGCAGTTATTCAATTCTGTGTGTTTTGCAGAGCTTAATGGGAAATCAGCCAAGAACATGACTTCAAATTTGACCGTTCATTTCGGGACAAGCCGAAACAGAGGCAATTAATCTTCTATTAGCAGTACATTGTCGGACAACAATGGTCCATTTTTCCATTTTTTTCTAGAAACGATCTTTTAAACAAATTTGATATTTTTGTAAAACGATCTTAAATTTGAATTTAAAAAAAAAGTCTGATCTCCCACAACTATAGGCGCAACACATAATTGTACGTGCGGACCCGTGATCTATGTCGCCTCTCACAGGACATGACGTCGCGGGACCTGGTGCAGCAACGGCGCACGCTGCCCAACGGCGACACCACGTGGGCGGTCGCGCCGCTCGTGGCGGCCGCGCTCGAAGGCCGCGTTGCGGTGCTGGACGGCCTGCACCGCGTCCACGCCAGCACGCTCGCCGTGGTGCACCGTCTGGCGCACGACCGCGAGCTGCAGCTGCACGACGGGCGCAGACTCGTGCGGCACGATCGGTACCAGCGCGCCAAGGAGCAGACCGGACTCACCGGTACGAGCACTTGGCAGTGGGGTTTTTATGTGCTCATTGTTTGGCAAGATGTGTAAATTCAACACAGGCGCAGGTCCCATGTACCTAATCAAAGGTGATACGGGTGAGATAGAAGAAGGGGCGATATGGTATGTTGTTGGCATGGTGCAAGTTACCATAGTAATTACAATGGTTTATGGGGGGAAAGTAAGGAAGGACTAATGCTAGCAAACTCTCAGAATGGTAGTGTTGTAAGTTGTAACTAAAAGAAAGTCACATTTTAGCTGCAATGTGCAATACATTCGTATTTTCGCCATGAAGTAGCAGCTACCGACAGTTATCGATATTATATGGGTGCCGGTGAGTGGTTTTCACACAGAAAGTTCACAGTAGCAGCTGGTCGTTGCAATTATTGCTTGTGAAATTTCAAGCTTGCTTTGCTGCTAAGTGATAATAAAAATCCGCAAAGCCCCTGGCTGAAATGCTTTAAGTAATCTGTATATAGCGCCGTGGTTGTTAAACTGTGGGTCGCACATTTCAGCTGGGGGCGTCGCAGAATTTTCACAAGATTCCATTCGTTGCAATTTTTTTGTTGAGAAATAATTTTTATTCCCGGGCGATTTTTGTCAATCGTAATCATGTCAATTGTATATATAATACAATTGACATGATTACGATTGACAAAAATCGTTGTCTTATCAAATGAAAAATATACCTAGAAATGTATTTCCAATTTACATACACTTTGAGCCAACCACTAGAAATCAATTGCACAGGCATCTTGCAAAAACTTAAAGATAATTAAGAGGTAGGTTGCGTTGTAAAACTCGTTATCTAAGTACAAGGGAGCGCAAAAATTTGTTCTCTTGTTAAGACTGGTCCTGTAAGAAAATCCTTTAATCCCCAATCCCTCTTCAATCCAAAAACTTAAAAATTTATGGTTTTCAAATTTGACTGCATGTGTTTATGCTGACATCATTGAACACTTTTGTTGCATTTATCTAGGAGATGTTGATACTTTAATCTTCCGAATAGCAACAACATTGAGATTTCTTATATTAAGCTGCAATAAGCGATTATATGCAAGGAGGGCTCTTAAGGGAATTATGGATTTAATAAGTAAAGGAAACACTGGTATAGCATAGCTACTAGCTGTCTTGGCCCAGTAGCAAGTCCACACAAGGTAGACATCACACTCAAAGCTCCCACCGGTTGCCTTCCCCATAGACGTCGAGATGTCTCAGTATAGCTACTAGCTGTCATGACCCAGTAGCAAGTCCACACAGAAGGTAGACCACACTTTCTTAGCTCCCACCGGTTGCCTTCCCTATAGACGCCGAGATGTCTCAGTATAGCTACTAGCTGTCTTCAACCAGTGGCAAGTCCACACAGAAGGTAGACCACACATTCATAGCTCCCACCCGTTGCCTTCCCCATAGACGCCGAGATGTCTCAGTATAGGTACTAGCTGTCTTGACCCAGTAGCAAGTCCACACAAGGTAGACCACACACTCAAAGCTCCCACCGGTCACCTTCCCCATAGACGCCGAGATGTCTCGGTATAGCTACTAGCTGTCTTGGCCCAGTAGCAAGTCCACTCAGAAGGTATACCACACATTCTTAGCTCCCACCGTTGCCTTCCCGATAGACGCCGAGATGTCTCAGTATAGCTACTACCTGTCTTAAACCAGTAGCAAGACCACACAAGGTAGACTTCAAACTCAAAGCTCCCACCGGTTGCCTTCCCCATAGACGCCGAGATGTCTCAGTATAGCTACTAACTGTCTTGGCCCAGTAGCAAGTCCACACAAGGTAGACCACACACTCAAAGTTCCCACCGGTTGCCTTCCCCATTGACGCCGAGATGTCTCTGTATAGTTACTAGCTGTCTTGACCCAGTAGCAAGTGCACACAAGGTAGACCACACATTCTTAGCTCCCACCGGTTGCCTTCCCCATAGACGCCGAGATGTCTCAGTATAGCTACTAGCTGTCTTGACCCAGTAGCAAGTCCACACAGAAGGTAGACCACACACTCAAAGCTCCCACCGGTTGCCTTCCCCATAGACGCCGAGATGTCTCAGTATAGCATCTAGCTGACTTGACCCAGTAGCAAGTCCACACAGAAGGTAGACCACACATTCTTAGCTCCCACCGGTTGCTTTCCCCATAGACGCCGAGATGTCTCAGTATAGGTACTAGCTGTCTTGACCCAGTAGCAAGTCCACACAAGGTAGACCTCACACTCAAAGCTCCCACCGGTTGCATTCCCCATAGACGCCGAGATGTCTCAGTATAGCTACTAGCTGTCTTGACCCAGTTGCAAGTCCACACAGAAGGTAGACCACACATTCTAAGCTCCCACCCGTTGCCTTCCCCATAGACGCCGAGATGTCTCAGAATAGGTACTAGCTGTCTTCACCCAGTAGCAAGTCCACACAAGGTAGACCACACATTCAAAGCTCCCACCGGTTGCCTTCCCCATAGACGCCGAGATGTCTCAGTATAGCTACTAGCTGTCTTCAACCAGTAGCAAGTCCACACAGAAGGTAGACCACACATTCTTAGCTCCCACCCGTTGCCTTCCCCATAGACGCCGAGATGTCTCAGTATAGGTACTAGCTGTCTTCACCCAGGAGCAAGTCCACACAAAGTAGACCACACACTCAAAGCACCCACCGTTTACCTTCCCCATAGACGCCGAGATGTCTCAGTATAGCATCTAGCTGACTTGACCCAGTAGCAAGTCCACACAGAAGGTAGACCACACATTCTAAGCTCCCACCCGTTGCCTTCCCCATAGACGCCGAGATGTCTCAGTATAGGTACTAGCTGTCTTGACCCAGTAGCAAGTCCACACAAGGTAGACCTCACACTCAAAGCTCCCACCGGTTGCATTCCCCATAGACGCCGAGATGTCTCAGTATAGCTACTAGCTGTCTTGACCCAGTTGCAAGTCCACACAGAAGGTAGACCACACATTCTTAGCTCCCACCGGTTGCTTTCCCCATAGACGCCGAGATGTCTCAGTATAGCATCTAGCTGACTTGACCCAGGAGCAAGGTCCACACAGAAGGTAGACCACACATTCGTAGCTCCCACCCGTTGCCTTCCCCATAGACGCCGAGATGTCTCAGTATCGGTACTAGCTGTCTTCACCCAGTAGCAAGTCCACACA
Organism: Nemoura dubitans; assembly: GCA_921293005.1. Lineage (NCBI taxonomy): Eukaryota > Metazoa > Arthropoda > Insecta > Plecoptera > Nemouridae > Nemoura > Nemoura dubitans. The sequence goes on along the minus strand of OV121074.1, from coordinate 46,803,604 downwards.
AGGTAGACCACACACTCAAAGCTCCCACCGGTCACCTTCCCCATAGACGCCGAGATGTCTCGGTATAGCTACTAGCTGTCTTGGCCCAGTAGCAAGTCCACTCAGAAGGTATACCACACATTCTTAGCTCCCACCGTTGCCTTCCCCATAGACGCCGAGATGTCTCAGTATAGCTACTAGCTGTCTTAAACCAGTAGCAAGTCCACACAAGGTAGACTTTAAACTCAAAGCTCCCACCGGTTGCCTTCCCCATAGACGCCGAGATGTCTCAGTATAGCTACTAACTGTCTTGGCCCAGTAGCAAGTCCACACAAAAGGTAGACCACACACTCAAAGTTCCCACCGGTTGCCTTCCCCATTGACGCCGAGATGTCTCTGTATAGCTACTAGCTGTCTTGACCCAGTAGCAAGTGCACACAAGGTTGACCACACATTCTTAGCTCCCACCGGTTGCCTTCCCCATAGACGCCGAGATGTCTCAGTATAGCTACTAGCTGTCTTGACCCAGTAACAAGTCCACACAGAAGGTAGACCACACACTCAAAGCTCCCACCGGTTGCCTTCCCCATAGACGCCGAGATGTCTCAGTATAGCATCTAGCTGACTTGCCCCAGTAGCAAGTACACACAGAAGGTAGACCACTCATTCTTAGCTCCCACCTGTTGCCTTCCCCATAGACGCCGAGCTGTCTTAGTATAGGTACTAGCTGTCTTGACCCAGTAGCAAGTCCACACAATGTAGACCACACACTCAAAGCTCCCACCGGTTACCTTCCCCATAGACGCCGAGATGTCTCAGTATAGCTACTAGCTGTCTTGGCCCAGTAGCAAGTACACACAGAAGGTAGACCACTCATTCTTAGCTCCCACCTGTTGCCTTCCCCATAGACGCCGAGCTGTCTCAGTATAGGTACTAGCTGTCTTGACCCAGTAGCAAGTCCACACAATGTAGACCACACACTCAAAGCTCCCACCGGTTGCCTTCCCCATAGACGCCGAGATGTCTCAGTATAGCATCTAGCTGACTTGCCCCAGTAGCAAGTACACACAGAAGGTAGACCACTCATTCTTACCTCCCACCGGTTGCCTTCCCCATAGACGCCGAGCAGTCTCAGTATAGGTACTAGCTGTCTTTACCCAGTAGCAAGTCCACACAATGTAGACCACACACTCAAAGCTCCCACCGATTGCCTTCCCCATAGACGCCGAGATGTCTCAGTATAGGTACTAGCTGTCTTCACCCAGTAGCAGGTCCACACAAGGTAGACCACACATTCAAAGCTCCCACCGGTTGCCTTCCCCATAGACGCCGAGATGTCTCAGTATAGCTACTAGCTGTCTTGGCCCAGTAGCAAGTCTACACAAGGTTGACCACACACTCAAAGCTCCCACCGGTTGCCTTCCCCATAGACGCCGAGATGTCTCAGTATAGCATCTAGCTGACTTGACCCAGTAGCAAGTCCACACAGAAGGTAGACCACACATTCTAAGCTCCCACCCGTTGCCTTCCCCATAGACGCCGAGATGTCTCTGTATAGCTACTAGCTGTCTTGACCCAGTAGCAAGTGCACACAAGGTAGACCACACATTCTTAGCTCCCACCGGTTGCCTTCCCCATAGACGCCGAGATGTCTCAGTATAGCTACTAGCTGTCTTGACCCAGTAGCAAGTCCACACAGAAGGTAGACCACACATTCTAAGCTCCCACCCGTTGCCTTCCCCATAGACGCCGAGATGTCTCAGTATAGGTACTAGCTGTCTTGACCCAGTAGCAAGTCCACACAAGGTAGACCTCACACTCAAAGCTCCCACCGGTTGCATTCCCCATAGACGCCGAGATGTCTCAGTATAGCTACTAGCTGTCTTGACCCAGTTGCAAGTCCACACAGAAGGTAGACCACACATTCTTAGCTCCCACCGGTTGCTTTCCCCATAGACGCCGAGATGTCTCAGTATAGGAACTAGCTGTCTTTACCCAGTAGCAAGTCCACACAAGGTAGACCACACATTCAAAGCTCCCACCGGTTGCCTTCCCCATAGACGCCGAGATGTCTCAGTATAGCTACTAGCTGTCTTCAACCAGTAGCAAGTCTACACAGAAGGTAGACCACACATTCTTAGCTCCCACCTGTTGCCTTCCCCATAGACGCCGAGATATCTCAGTATAGGTACCAGCTATCTTGACCCAGTAGCAAGTCCACACAAGGTAGACCACACACTCAAAGCTCCCACCGGTCACCTTCCCCATAGACGCCGAGATGTCTCGGTATAGCTACTAGCTGTCTTGGCCCAGTAGCAAGTCCACTTAGAAGGTATACCACACATTCTTAGCTCCCACCGTTGCCTTCCCGATAGACGCCGAGATGTCTCAGTATAGCTACTACCTGTCTTAAACCAGTAGCAAGTCCACACAAGGTAGACTTCAAACTCAAAGCTCCCTCCGGTTGCCTTCCCCATAGACGCCGAGATGTCTCAGTATAGCTACTAACTGTCTTGGCCCAGTAGCAAGTCCACACAAGGTAGACCACACACTCAAAGTTCCCACCGGTTGCCTTCCCCATTGACGCCGAGATGTCTCTGTATAGCTACTAGCTGTCTTGACCCAGTAGCAAGTGCACACAAGGTAGACCACACATTCTTAGCTCCCACCGGTTGCCTTCCCCATAGACGCCGAGATGTCTCAGTATAGCTACTAGCTGTCTTGACCCAGTAGCAAGTCCACACAGAAGGTAGACCACACACTCAAAGCTCCCACCGGTTGCCTTCCCCATAGACGCCGAGATGTCTCAGTATAGCATCTAGCTGACTTGACCCAGTAGCAAGTCCACACAGAAGGTAGACCACACATTCTAAGCTCCCACCCGTTGCCTTCCCCATAGACGCCGAGATGTCTCAGTATAGGTACTAGCTGTCTTCACCCAGTAGCAAGTCCACACAAGGAAGACCACACATTCAAAGCTCCCACCGGTTGCCTTCCCCATAGACGCCGAGATGTCTCAGTATAGCTACTAGCTGTCTTCAACCTGTAGCAAGTCCACACAGAAGGTAGACCACACATTCATAGCTCCCACCCGTTGCCTTCCCCATAGACGCCGAGATGTCTCAGTATAGGTACTAGCTGTCTTCACCCAGTAGCAAGTCCACACAAAGTAGACCACACACTCAAAGCTCCCACCGGTCACCTTCCCCATAGACGCCGAGATGTCTCGGTATAGCTACTAGCTGTCTTGGCCCAGTAGCAAGTCCACTCAAAAGGTATACCACACATTCTTAGCTCCCACCGTTGCCTTCCCCATTGACGCCGAGATGTCTCTGTATAGCTACTAGCTGTCTTGACCCAGTAGCAAGTGCACACAAGGTTGACCACACATTCTTAGCTCCCACCGGTTGCCTTCCCCATAGACGCCGAGATGTCTCAGTATAGCTACTAGCTGTCTTGACCCAGTAACAAGTCCACACACAAGGTAGACCACACATTCAAAGCTCCCACCGGTTGCCTTCCCCATAGACGCCGAGATGTCTCAGTATAGCATCTAGCTGACTTGCCCCAGTAGCAAGTACACACAGAAGGTAGACCACTCATTCTTAGCTCCCACCTGTTGCCTTCCCCATAGACGCCGAGCTGTCTTAGTATAGGTACTAGCTGTCTTGACCCAGTAGCAAGGCCACACAATGTAGACCACACACTCAAAGCTCCCACCGGTTACCTTCCCCATAGACGCCGAGTTGTCTCAGTATAGCTACTAGCTGTCTTGGCCCAGTAGCAAGTACACACAGAAGGTAGACCACTCATTCTTAGCTCCCACCTGTTGCCTTCCCCATAGACGCCGAGCTGTCTCAGTATAGGTACTAGCTGTCTTGACCCAGTAGCAAGTCCACACAATGTAGACCACACACTCAAAGCTCCCACCGGTTGCCTTCCCCATAGACGCCGAGATGTCTCAGTATAGCATCTAGCTGACTTGCCCCAGTAGCAAGTACACACAGAAGGTAGACCACTCATTCTTAGCTCCCACCTGTTGCTTTCCCCATAGACGCCGAGCAGTCTCAGTATAGGTACTAGCTGTCTTGACCCAGTAGCAAGATCACACAATGTAGACCACACACTCAAAGCTCCCACCGGTTGCCTTCCCCATAGACGCCGAGATGTCTCAGTATAGGTACTAGCTGTCTTCACCCAGTAGCAAGTCCACACAAGGTAGACCACACATTCAAAGCTCCCACCGGTTGCCTTCCCCATAGACGCCGAGATGTCTCAGTATAGCTACTAGCTGTCTTGGCCCAGTAGCAAGTCCACACAAGGTTGACCACACACTCAAAGCTCCCACCGGTTGCCTTTCCCATAGACGCCGAGATGTCTCAGTATAGCTACTAGCTGTCTTCACCCAGTAGCAAGTCCACACAGAAGGTAGACCACACACTCAAAGCTCCCACCGGTTACCTTCCCCATAGACGCCGAGATGTCTCAGTATAGCATCTAGCTGACTTGACCCAGTAGCAAGTCCACACAGTAGGTAGACCACACATTCTTAGCTCCCACCCGTTGCCTTCCCCATAGACGCCGAGATGTCTCAGTATAGGTACTAGCTGTCTTCACCCAGTAGCAAGTCCACACAAGGTAGACCACACACTCAAAGCTCCCACCGGTTGCCTTCCCCATAGACGCCGAGATGTCTCAGTATAGCTACTAGCTGTCTTGACCCAGTAGCAAGTCCACACAAGGTTGACCACACACTCAAAGCTCCCACCGGTTGCCTTCCCCATAGACGCAGAGATGTCTCAGTATAGCATCTAGGTGACTTGACCCAGTAGCTAGTCCACACAGAAGGTAGACCACACATTCTTAGCTCCCACCGGTTGCTTTCCCCATAGACGCCGAGATGTCTCAGTATAGCATCTAGCTGACTTGACCCAGGAGCAAGGTCCACACAGAAGGTAGACCACACATTCGTAGCTCCCACCCGTTGCCTTCCCCATAGACGCCGAGATGTCTCAGTATAGGTACTAGCTGTCTTGACCCAGTAGCAAGTCCACACAATGTAGACCACACACTCAAAGCTCCCACCGGTTGCCATCCCCATAGACGCCGAGATGTCTCAGTATAGCTACTAGCTGTCTTCATTCAGTAGCAAGTCCACACAAGGTAGACCACACACTCAAAGCTCCCAGCGGTTACCTTTCCCATAGACGCCGAGATGTCTCGGCATAGCTATTGGCTGTCTTCACCTAGTAGCAAGTCCACACAGAAGGTAGACCACACATTCTTAGCTCCCACCGGTTGCTTTCCCCATAGAGGCCGAGATGTCTCAGTATAGCATCTAGCTGACTTGACCCAGGTGCAAGGTCCACACAGAAGGTAGACCGCACACTCAGCGCTCCCACCGGTTGCCTTTCCCATAGACGCCGAGATGTCTCAGTATAGCTACTAGCTGTCTTGGCCCTGTAGCAAGTCCACACAAGGTTGACCACACACTCAAAGCTCCCACCGGTTGCCTTCCCCATAGACGCCGAGATGTCTCAGTATAGCTACTAGCTGTCTTGGCCCAGTAGCAAGTCCACACAATGTAGACCACACACTCAAAGCTCCCACCGGTTGCCATCCCCATAGACGCCGAGATGTCTCAGTATAGCTACTAGCTGTCTTGGCCTAGTAGTAAGTCCGGACAAGGTAGACCACACATTCTAAGCTCCCACCGGTTGCCTTCCCCATAGACTCCGAGATGTCTCAGTATAGCTACTAGCTGTTTTTGCCCAGTAGCAAGTCCACACAAGGTAGACTTCACACTCAAAGCTCCCACCGGTTGCCTTCCCCCATAGACGCCGAGATGTCTCAGTATAGCTACTAACTTTCTTGGCCCAGTAGCAAATGCACACAAGGTAGACCACACATTCTTAGCTCCCACCGGTTGCCTTCCCCATAGACGCCGAGATGTCTCAGTATAGCTACTACCTGTCTTGGCCCAGTAGCAAGTCCACACAAGGTAGACCACACACTCAAAGCACCCAGCGGTTACCTTTCCCATAGACGCCGAGATTTCTCGGTATAGCTACTAGCTGTCTTGGCCCAGTAGTAAGTCCGAACAGAAAGGTAGACCACACATTCTAAGCTCCCACCGGTTGCCTTCCCCATAGACTCCGAGATGTCTTAGTATAGCTACTAGCTGTTTTTGCCCAGTAGCACGTCCACACAAGGTAGACTTCACACTCAAAGCTCCCACCGGTTGCCTTCCCCATAGACGCCGAGATGTCTCAGTATAGGTACTAGCTGTCTTGACCCAGTAGCAAGTCCACACAAGGTAGACCACACACTCAAAGCTCCCACCGGTCACCTTCCCCATAGACGCCGAGATGTCTCGGTATAGCTACTAGCTGTCTTGGCCCAGTAGCAAGTCCACTCAGAAGGTATACCACACATTCTTAGCTCCCACCGTTGCCTTCCCGATAGACGCCGAGATGTCTCAGTATAGCTACTACCTGTCTTAAACCAGTAGCAAGACCACACAAGGTAGACTTCAAACTCAAAGCTCCCACCGGTTGCCTTCCCCATAGACGCCGAGATGTCTCAGTATAGCTACTAACTGTCTTGGCCCAGTAGCAAGTCCACACAAGGTAGACCACACACTCAAAGTTCCCACCGGTTGCCTTCCCCATTGACGCCGAGATGTCTCTGTATAGTTACTAGCTGTCTTGACCCAGTAGCAAGTGCACACAAGGTAGACCACACATTCTTAGCTCCCACCGGTTGCCTTCCCCATAGACGCCGAGATGTCTCAGTATAGCTACTAGCTGTCTTGACCCAGTAGCAAGTCCACACAGAAGGTAGACCACACACTCAAAGCTCCCACCGGTTGCCTTCCCCATAGACGCCGAGATGTCTCAGTATAGCATCTAGCTGACTTGACCCAGTAGCAAGTCCACACAGAAGGTAGACCACACATTCTTAGCTCCCACCGGTTGCTTTCCCCATAGACGCCGAGATGTCTCAGTATAGTTACTAGCTGTCTTGACCCAGTAGCAAGTCCACACAAGGTAGACCTCACACTCAAAGCTCCCACCGGTTGCATTCCCCATAGACGCCGAGATGTCTCAGTATAGCTACTAGCTGTCTTGACCCAGTTGCAAGTCCACACAGAAGGTAGACCACACATTCTAAGCTCCCACCCGTTGCCTTCCCCATAGACGCCGAGATGTCTCAGAATAGGTACTAGCTGTCTTCACCCAGTAGCAAGTCCACACAAGGTAGACCACACATTCAAAGCTCCCACCGGTTGCCTTCCCCATAGACGCCGAGATGTCTCAGTATAGCTACTAGTTGTCTTCAACCAGTAGCAAGTCCACACAGAAGGTAGACCACACATTCTTAGCTCCCACCCGTTGCCTTCCCCATAGACGCCGAGATGTCTCAGTATAGGTACTAGCTGTCTTCACCCAGGAGCAAGTCCACACAAAGTAGACCACACACTCAAAGCACCCACCGTTTACCTTCCCCATAGACGCCGAGATGTCTCAGTATAGCATCTAGCTGACTTGACCCAGTAGCAAGTCCACACAGAAGGTAGACCACACATTCTAAGCTCCCACCCGTTGCCTTCCCCATAGACGCCGAGATGTCTCAGTATAGGTACTAGCTGTCTTGACCCAGTAGCAAGTCCACACAAGGTAGACCTCACACTCAAAGCTCCCACCGGTTGCATTCCCCATAGACGCCGAGATGTCTCAGTATAGCTACTAGCTGTCTTGACCCAGTTGCAAGTCCACACAGAAGGTAGACCACACATTCTTAGCTCCCACCGGTTGCTTTCCCCATAGACGCCGAGATGTCTCAGTATAGCATCTAGCTGACTTGACCCAGGAGCAAGGTCCACACAGAAGGTAGACCACACATTCGTAGCTCCCACCCGTTGCCTTCCCCATAGACGCCGAGATGTCTCAGTATCGGTACTAGCTGTCTTCACCCAGTAGCAAGTCCACACAAGGTAGACCACACACTCAAAGCTCCCACCGGTCACCTTCCCCATAGACGCCGAGATGTCTCGGTATAGCTACTAGCTGTCTTGGCCCAGTAGCAAGTCCACTCAGAAGGTATACCACACATTCTTAGCTCCCACCGTTGCCTTCCCCATAGACGCCGAGATGTCTCAGTATAGCTACTAGCTGTCTTAAACCAGTAGCAAGTCCACACAAGGTAGACTTTAAACTCAAAGCTCCCACCGGTTGCCTTCCCCATAGACGCCGAGATGTCTCAGTATAGCTACTAACTGTCTTGGCCCAGTAGCAAGTCCACACAAAAGGTAGACCACACACTCAAAGTTCCCACCGGTTGCCTTCCCCATTGACGCCGAGATGTCTCTGTATAGCTACTAGCTGTCTTGACCCAGTAGCAAGTGCACACAAGGTTGACCACACATTCTTAGCTCCCACCGGTTGCCTTTCCCATAGACGCCGAGATGTCTCAGTATAGCTACTAGCTGTCTTCACCCAGTAGCAAGTCCACACAGAAGGTAGACCACACACTCAAAGCTCCCACCGGTTACCTTCCCCATAGACGCCGAGATGTCTCAGTATAGCATCTAGCTGACTTGACCCAGTAGCAAGTCCACACAGTAGGTAGACCACACATTCTTAGCTCCCACCCGTTGCCTTCCCCATAGACGCCGAGATGTCTCAGTATAGGTACTAGCTGTCTTCACCCAGTAGCAAGTCCACACAAGGTAGACCACACATTCAAAGCTCCCACCGGTTGCCTTCCCCATAGACGCCGAGATGTCTCAGTATAGCTACTAGCTGTCTTGACCCAGTAGCAAGTCCACACAAGGTTGACCACACACTCAAAGCTCCCACCGGTTGCCTTCCCCATAGACGCAGAGATGTCTCAGTATAGCATCTAGGTGACTTGACCCAGTAGCTAGTCCACACAGAAGGTAGACCACACATTCTTAGCTCCCACCGGTTGCTTTCCCCATAGACGCCGAGATGTCTCAGTATAGCATCTAGCTGACTTGACCCAGGAGCAAGGTCCACACTGAAGGTAGACCACACATTCGTAGCTCCCACCCGTTGCCTTCCCCATAGACGCCGAGATGTCTCAGTATAGGTACTAGCTGTCTTGACCCAGTAGCAAGTCCACACAATGTAGACCACACACTCAAAGCTCCCACCGGTTGCCATCCCCATAGACGCCGAGATGTCTCAGTATAGCTACTAGCTGTCTTCATTCAGTAGCAAGTCCACACAAGGTAGACCACACACTCAAAGCTCCCAGCGGTTACCTTTCCCATAGACGCCGAGATGTCTCGGCATAGCTATTGGCTGTCTTCACCTAGTAGCAAGTCCACACAGAAGGTAGACCACACATTCTTAGCTCCCACCGGTTGCTTTCCCCATAGAGGCCGAGATGTCTCAGTATAGCATCTAGCTGACTTGACCCAGGTGCAAGGTCCACACAGAAGGTAGACCGCACACTCAGCGCTCCCACCGGTTGCCTTTCCCATAGACGCCGAGATGTCTCAGTATAGCTACTAGCTGTCTTGGCCCTGTAGCAAGTCCACACAAGGTTGACCACACACTCAAAGCTCCCACCGGTTGCCTTCCCCATAGACGCCGAGATGTCTCAGTATAGCTACTAGCTGTCTTGGCCCAGTAGCAAGTCCACACAATGTAGACCACACACTCAAAGCTCCCACCGGTTGCCATCCCCATAGACGCCGAGATGTCTCAGTATAGCTACTAGCTGTCTTGGCCTAGTAGTAAGTCCGGACAAGGTAGACCACACATTCTAAGCTCCCACCGGTTGCCTTCCCCATAGACTCCGAGATGTCTCAGTATAGCTACTAGCTGTTTTTGCCCAGTAGCAAGTCCACACAAGGTAGACTTCACACTCAAAGCTCCCACCGGTTGCCTTCCCCCATAGACGCCGAGATGTCTCAGTATAGCTACTAACTTTCTTGGCCCAGTAGCAAATGCACACAAGGTAGACCACACATTCTTAGCTCCCACCGGTTGCCTTCCCCATAGACGCCGAGATGTCTCAGTATAGCTACTACCTGTCTTGGCCCAGTAGCAAGTCCACACAAGGTAGACCACACACTCAAAGCACCCAGCGGTTACCTTTCCCATAGACGCCGAGATTTCTCGGTATAGCTACTAGCTGTCTTGGCCCAGTAGTAAGTCCGAACAGAAAGGTAGACCACACATTCTAAGCTCCCACCGGTTGCCTTCCCCATAGACTCCGAGATGTCTTAGTATAGCTACTAGCTGTTTTTGCCCAGTAGCACGTCCACACAAGGTAGACTTCACACTCAAAGCTCCCACCGGTTGCCTTCCCCATAGACGCCGAGATGTCTCAGTATAGGTACTAGCTGTCTTGACCCAGTAGCAAGTCCACACAAGGTAGACCACACACTCAAAGCTCCCACCGGTCACCTTCCCCATAGACGCCGAGATGTCTCGGTATAGCTACTAGCTGTCTTGGCCCAGTAGCAAGTCCACTCAGAAGGTATACCACACATTCTTAGCTCCCACCGTTGCCTTCCCGATAGACGCCGAGATGTCTCAGTATAGCTACTACCTGTCTTAAACCAGTAGCAAGACCACACAAGGTAGACTTCAAACTCAAAGCTCCCACCGGTTGCCTTCCCCATAGACGCCGAGATGTCTCAGTATAGCTACTAACTGTCTTGGCCCAGTAGCAAGTCCACACAAGGTAGACCACACACTCAAAGTTCCCACCGGTTGCCTTCCCCATTGACGCCGAGATGTCTCTGTATAGTTACTAGCTGTCTTGACCCAGTAGCAAGTGCACACAAGGTAGACCACACATTCTTAGCTCCCACCGGTTGCCTTCCCCATAGACGCCGAGATGTCTCAGTATAGCTACTAGCTGTCTTGACCCAGTAGCAAGTCCACACAGAAGGTAGACCACACACTCAAAGCTCCCACCGGTTGCCTTCCCCATAGACGCCGAGATGTCTCAGTATAGCATCTAGCTGACTTGACCCAGTAGCAAGTCCACACAGAAGGTAGACCACACATTCTTAGCTCCCACCGGTTGCTTTCCCCATAGACGCCGAGATGTCTCAGTATAGGTACTAGCTGTCTTGACCCAGTAGCAAGTCCACACAAGGTAGACCTCACACTCAAAGCTCCCACCGGTTGCATTCCCCATAGACGCCGAGATGTCTCAGTATAGCTACTAGCTGTCTTGACCCAGTTGCAAGTCCACACAGAAGGTAGACCACACATTCTAAGCTCCCACCCGTTGCCTTCCCCATAGACGCCGAGATGTCTCAGAATAGGTACTAGCTGTCTTCACCCAGTAGCAAGTCCACACAAGGTAGACCACACATTCAAAGCTCCCACCGGTTGCCTTCCCCATAGACGCCGAGATGTCTCAGTATAGCTACTAGTTGTCTTCAACCAGTAGCAAGTCCACACAGAAGGTAGACCACACATTCTTAGCTCCCACCCGTTGCCTTCCCCATAGACGCCGAGATGTCTCAGTATAGGTACTAGCTGTCTTCACCCAGGAGCAAGTCCACACAAAGTAGACCACACACTCAAAGCACCCACCGTTTACCTTCCCCATAGACGCCGAGATGTCTCAGTATAGCATCTAGCTGACTTGACCCAGTAGCAAGTCCACACAGAAGGTAGACCACACATTCTTAGCTCCCACCGGTTGCTTTCCCCATAGACGCCGAGATGTCTCAGTATAGGTACTAGCTGTCTTGACCCAGTAGCAAGTCCACACAAGGTAGACCTCACACTCAAAGCTCCCACCGGTTGCATTCCCCATAGACGCCGAGATGTCTCAGTATAGCTACTAGCTGTCTTGACCCAGTTGCAAGTCCACACAGAAGGTAGACCACACATTCTAAGCTCCCACCCGTTGCCTTCCCCATAGACGCCGAGATGTCTCAGAATAGGTACTAGCTGTCTTCACCCAGTAGCAAGTCCACACAAGGTAGACCACACATTCAAAGCTCCCACCGGTTGCCTTCCCCATAGACGCCGAGATGTCTCAGTATAGGTACTAGCTGTCTTGACCCAGTAGCAAGTCCACACAAGGTAGACCTCACACTCAAAGCTCCCACCGGTTGCATTCCCCATAGACGCCGAGATGTCTCAGTATAGCTACTAGCTGTCTTGACCCAGTTGCAAGTCCACACAGAAGGTAGACCACACATTCTTAGCTCCCACCGGTTGCTTTCCCCATAGACGCCGAGATGTCTCAGTATAGCATCTAGCTGACTTGACCCAGGAGCAAGGTCCACACAGAAGGTAGACCACACATTCGTAGCTCCCACCCGTTGCCTTCCCCATAGACGCCGAGATGTCTCAGTATCGGTACTAGCTGTCTTCACCCAGTAGCAAGTCCACACAAGGTAGACCACACACTCAAAGCTCCCACCGGTCACCTTCCCCATAGACGCCGAGATGTCTCGGTATAGCTACTAGCTGTCTTGGCCCAGTAGCAAGTCCACTCAGAAGGTATACCACACATTCTTAGCTCCCACCGTTGCCTTCCCCATAGACGCCGAGATGTCTCAGTATAGCTACTAGCTGTCTTAAACCAGTAGCAAGTCCACACAAGGTAGACTTTAAACTCAAAGCTCCCACCGGTTGCCTTCCCCATAGACGCCGAGATGTCTCAGTATAGCTACTAACTGTCTTGGCCCAGTAGCAAGTCCACACAAAAGGTAGACCACACACTCAAAGTTCCCACCGGTTGCCTTCCCCATTGACGCCGAGATGTCTCTGTATAGCTACTAGCTGTCTTGACCCAGTAGCAAGTGCACACAAGGTTGACCACACATTCTTAGCTCCCACCGGTTGCCTTCCCCATAGACGCCGAGATGTCTCAGTATAGCTACTAGCTGTCTTGACCCAGTAACAAGTCCACACAGAAGGTAGACCACACACTCAAAGCTCCCACCGGTTGCCTTCCCCATAGACGCCGAGATGTCTCAGTATAGCATCTAGCTGACTTGCCCCAGTAGCAAGTACACACAGAAGGTAGACCACTCATTCTTAGCTCCCACCTGTTGCCTTCCCCATAGACGCCGAGCTGTCTTAGTATAGGTACTAGCTGTCTTGACCCAGTAGCAAGTCCACACAATGTAGACCACACACTCAAAGCTCCCACCGGTTACCTTCCCCATAGACGCCGAGATGTCTCAGTATAGCTACTAGCTGTCTTGGCCCAGTAGCAAGTACACACAGAAGGTAGACCACTCATTCTTAGCTCCCACCTGTTGCCTTCCCCATAGACGCCGAGCTGTCTCAGTATAGGTACTAGCTGTCTTGACCCAGTAGCAAGTCCACACAATGTAGACCACACACTCAAAGCTCCCACCGGTTGCCTTCCCCATAGACGCCGAGATGTCTCAGTATAGCATCTAGCTGACTTGCCCCAGTAGCAAGTACACACAGAAGGTAGACCACTCATTCTTACCTCCCACCGGTTGCCTTCCCCATAGACGCCGAGCAGTCTCAGTATAGGTACTAGCTGTCTTTACCCAGTAGCAAGTCCACACAATGTAGACCACACACTCAAAGCTCCCACCGATTGCCTTCCCCATAGACGCCGAGATGTCTCAGTATAGGTACTAGCTGTCTTCACCCAGTAGCAGGTCCACACAAGGTAGACCACACATTCAAAGCTCCCACCGGTTGCCTTCCCCATAGACGCCGAGATGTCTCAGTATAGCTACTAGCTGTCTTGGCCCAGTAGCAAGTCTACACAAGGTTGACCACACACTCAAAGCTCCCACCGGTTGCCTTCCCCATAGACGCCGAGATGTCTCAGTATAGCATCTAGCTGACTTGACCCAGTAGCAAGTCCACACAGAAGGTAGACCACACATTCTAAGCTCCCACCCGTTGCCTTCCCCATAGACGCCGAGATGTCTCTGTATAGCTACTAGCTGTCTTGACCCAGTAGCAAGTGCACACAAGGTAGACCACACATTCTTAGCTCCCACCGGTTGCCTTCCCCATAGACGCCGAGATGTCTCAGTATAGCTACTAGCTGTCTTGACCCAGTAGCAAGTCCACACAGAAGGTAGACCACACATTCTAAGCTCCCACCCATTGCCTTCCCCATAGACGCCGAGATGTCTCAGTATAGGTACTAGCTGTCTTGACCCAGTAGCAAGTCCACACAAGGTAGACCTCACACTCAAAGCTCCCACCGGTTGCATTCCCCATAGACGCCGAGATGTCTCAGTATAGCTACTAGCTGTCTTGACCCAGTTGCAAGTCCACACAGAAGGTAGACCACACATTCTTAGCTCCCACCGGTTGCTTTCCCCATAGACGCCGAGATGTCTCAGTATAGGAACTAGCTGTCTTTACCCAGTAGCAAGTCCACACAAGGTAGACCACACATTCAAAGCTCCCACCGGTTGCCTTCCCCATAGACGCCGAGATGTCTCAGTATAGCTACTAGCTGTCTTCAACCAGTAGCAAGTCTACACAGAAGGTAGACCACACATTCTTAGCTCCCACCTGTTGCCTTCCCCATAGACGCCGAGATATCTCAGTATAGGTACCAGCTATCTTGACCCAGTAGCAAGTCCACACAAGGTAGACCACACACTCAAAGCTCCCACCGGTCACCTTCCCCATAGACGCCGAGATGTCTCGGTATAGCTACTAGCTGTCTTGGCCCAGTAGCAAGTCCACTTAGAAGGTATACCACACATTCTTAGCTCCCACCGTTGCCTTCCCGATAGACGCCGAGATGTCTCAGTATAGCTACTACCTGTCTTAAACCAGTAGCAAGTCCACACAAGGTAGACTTCAAACTCAAAGCTCCCTCCGGTTGCCTTCCCCATAGACGCCGAGATGTCTCAGTATAGCTACTAACTGTCTTGGCCCAGTAGCAAGTCCACACAAGGTAGACCACACACTCAAAGTTCCCACCGGTTGCCTTCCCCATTGACGCCGAGATGTCTCTGTATAGCTACTAGCTGTCTTGACCCAGTAGCAAGTGCACACAAGGTAGACCACACATTCTTAGCTCCCACCGGTTGCCTTCCCCATAGACGCCGAGATGTCTCAGTATAGCTACTAGCTGTCTTGACCCAGTAGCAAGTCCACACAGAAGGTAGACCACACACTCAAAGCTCCCACCGGTTGCCTTCCCCATAGACGCCGAGATGTCTCAGTATAGCATCTAGCTGACTTGACCCAGTAGCAAGTCCACACAGAAGGTAGACCACACATTCTAAGCTCCCACCCGTTGCCTTCCCCATAGACGCCGAGATGTCTCAGTATAGGTACTAGCTGTCTTCACCCAGTAGCAAGTCCACACAAGGTAGACCACACATTCAAAGCTCCCACCGGTTGCCTTCCCCATAGACGCCGAGATGTCTCAGTATAGCTACTAGCTGTCTTCAACCTGTAGCAAGTCCACACAGAAGGTAGACCACACATTCATAGCTCCCACCCGTTGCCTTCCCCATAGACGCCGAGATGTCTCAGTATAGGTACTAGCTGTCTTCACCCAGTAGCAAGTCCACACAAAGTAGACCACACACTCAAAGCTCCCACCGGTCACCTTCCCCATAGACGCCGAGATGTCTCGGTATAGCTACTAGCTGTCTTGGCCCAGTAGCAAGTCAACTCAAAAGGTATACCACACATTCTTAGCTCCCACCGTTGCCTTCCCCATTGACGCCGAGATGTCTCTGTATAGCTACTAGCTGTCTTGACCCAGTAGCAAGTGCACACAAGGTTGACCACACATTCTTAGCTCCCACCGGTTGCCTTCCCCATAGACGCCGAGATGTCTCAGTATAGCTACTAGCTGTCTTGACCCAGTAACAAGTCCACACACAAGGTAGACCACACATTCAAAGCTCCCACCGGTTGCCTTCCCCATAGACGCCGAGATGTCTCAGTATAGCATCTAGCTGACTTGCCCCAGTAGCAAGTACACACAGAAGGTAGACCACTCATTCTTAGCTCCCACCTGTTGCCTTCCCCATAGACGCCGAGCTGTCTTAGTATAGGTACTAGCTGTCTTGACCCAGTAGCAAGTCCACACAATGTAGACCACACACTCAAAGCTCCCACCGGTTACCTTCCCCATAGACGCCGAGTTGTCTCAGTATAGCTACTAGCTGTCTTGGCCCAGTAGCAAGTACACACAGAAGGTAGACCACTCATTCTTAGCTCCCACCTGTTGCCTTCCCCATAGACGCCGAGCTGTCTCAGTATAGGTACTAGCTGTCTTGACCCAGTAGCAAGTCCACACAATGTAGACCACACACTCAAAGCTCCCACCGGTTGCCTTCCCCATAGACGCCGAGATGTCTCAGTATAGCATCTAGCTGACTTGCCCCAGTAGCAAGTACACACAGAAGGTAGACCACTCATTCTTAGCTCCCACCTGTTGCTTTCCCCATAGACGCCGAGCAGTCTCAGTATAGGTACTAGCTGTCTTGACCCAGTAGCAAGATCACACAATGTAGACCACACACTCAAAGCTCCCACCGGTTGCCTTCCCCATAGACGCCGAGATGTCTCAGTATAGGTACTAGCTGTCTTCACCCAGTAGCAAGTCCACACAAGGTAGACCACACATTCAAAGCTCCCACCGGTTGCCTTCCCCATAGACGCCGAGATGTCTCAGTATAGCTACTAGCTGTCTTGGCCCAGTAGCAAGTCCACACAAGGTTGACCACACACTCAAAGCTCCCACCGGTTGCCTTTCCCATAGACGCCGAGATGTCTCAGTATAGCTACTAGCTGTCTTCACCCAGTAGCAAGTCCACACAGAAGGTAGACCACACACTCAAAGCTCCCACCGGTTACCTTCCCCATAGACGCCGAGATGTCTCAGTATAGGTACTAGCTGTCTTCACCCAGTAGCAAGTCCACACAAAGTAGACCACACACTCAAAGCTCCCACCGGTCACCTTCCCCATAGACGCCGAGATGTCTCGGTATAGCTACTAGCTGTCTTGGCCCAGTAGCAAGTCCACTCAGAAGGTATACCACACATTCTTAGCTCCCACCGTTGCCTTCCCCATTGACGCCGAGATGTCTCTGTATAGCTACTAGCTGTCTTGACCCAGTAGCAAGTGCACACAAGGTTGACCACACATTCTTAGCTCCCACCGGTTGCCTTCCCCATAGACGCCGAGATGTCTCAGTATAGCTACTAGCTGTCTTGACCCAGTAACAAGTCCACACACAAGGTAGACCACACATTCAAAGCTCCCACCGGTTGCCTTCCCCATAGACGCCGAGATGTCTCAGTATAGCATCTAGCTGACTTGCCCCAGTAGCAAGTACACACAGAAGGTAGACCACTCATTCTTAGCTCCCACGTGTTGCCTTCCCCATAGACGCCGAGCTGTCTTAGTATAGGTACTAGCTGTCTTGACCCAGTAGCAAGTCCACACAATGTAGACCACACACTCAAAGCTCCCACCGGTTACCTTCCCCATAGACGCCGAGTTGTCTCAGTATAGCTACTAGCTGTCTTGGCCCAGTAGCAAGTACACACAGAAGGTAGACCACTCATTCTTAGCTCCCACCTGTTGCCTTCCCCATAGACGCCGAGCTGTCTCAGTATAGGTACTAGCTGTCTTGACCCAGTAGCAAGTCCACACAATGTAGACCACACACTCAAAGCTCCCACCGGTTGCCTTCCCCATAGACGCCGAGATGTCTCAGTATAGCATCTAGCTGACTTGCCCCAGTAGCAAGTACACACAGAAGGTAGACCACTCATTCTTAGCTCCCACCTGTTGCTTTCCCCATAGACGCCGAGCAGTCTCAGTATAGGTACTAGCTGTCTTGACCCAGTAGCAAGATCACACAATGTAGACCACACACTCAAAGCTCCCACCGGTTGCCTTCCCCATAGACGCCGAGATGTCTCAGTATAGGTACTAGCTGTCTTCACCCAGTAGCAAGTCCACACAAGGTAGACCACACATTCAAAGCTCCCACCGGTTGCCTTCCCCATAGACGCCGAGATGTCTCAGTATAGCTACTAGCTGTCTTGGCCCAGTAGCAAGTCCACACAAGGTTGACCACACACTCAAAGCTCCCACCGGTTGCCTTTCCCATAGACGCCGAGATGTCTCAGTATAGCTACTAGCTGTCTTCACCCAGTAGCAAGTCCACACAGAAGGTAGACCACACACTCAAAGCTCCCACCGGTTACCTTCCCCATAGACGCCGAGATGTCTCAGTATAGCATCTAGCTGACTTGACCCAGTAGCAAGTCCACACAGTAGGTAGACCACACATTCTTAGCTCCCACCCGTTGCCTTCCCCATAGACGCCGAGATGTCTCAGTATAGGTACTAGCTGTCTTCACCCAGTAGCAAGTCCACACAAGGTAGACCACACATTCAAAGCTCCCACCGGTTGCCTTCCCCATAGACGCCGAGATGTCTCAGTATAGCTACTAGCTGTCTTGACCCAGTAGCAAGTCCACACAAGGTTGACCACACACTCAAAGCTCCCACCGGTTGCCTTCCCCATAGACGCAGAGATGTCTCAGTATAGCATCTAGGTGACTTGACCCAGTAGCTAGTCCACACAGAAGGTAGACCACACATTCTTAGCTCCCACCGGTTGCTTTCCCCATAGACGCCGAGATGTCTCAGTATAGCATCTAGCTGACTTGACCCAGGAGCAAGGTCCACACTGAAGGTAGACCACACATTCGTAGCTCCCACCCGTTGCCTTCCCCATAGACGCCGAGATGTCTCAGTATAGGTACTAGCTGTCTTGACCCAGTAGCAAGTCCACACAATGTAGACCACACACTCAAAGCTCCCACCGGTTGCCATCCCCATAGACGCCGAGATGTCTCAGTATAGCTACTAGCTGTCTTCATTCAGTAGCAAGTCCACACAAGGTAGACCACACACTCAAAGCTCCCAGCGGTTACCTTTCCCATAGACGCCGAGATGTCTCGGCATAGCTATTGGCTGTCTTCACCTAGTAGCAAGTCCACACAGAAGGTAGACCACACATTCTTAGCTCCCACCGGTTGCTTTCCCCATAGAGGCCGAGATGTCTCAGTATAGCATCTAGCTGACTTGACCCAGGTGCAAGGTCCACACAGAAGGTAGACCGCACACTCAGCGCTCCCACCGGTTGCCTTTCCCATAGACGCCGAGATGTCTCAGTATAGCTACTAGCTGTCTTGGCCCTGTAGCAAGTCCACACAAGGTTGACCACACACTCAAAGCTCCCACCGGTTGCCTTCCCCATAGACGCCGAGATGTCTCAGTATAGCTACTAGCTGTCTTGGCCTAGTAGTAAGTCCGGACAAGGTAGACCACACATTCTAAGCTCCCACCGGTTGCCTTCCCCATAGACTCCGAGATGTCTCAGTATAGCTACTACCTGTCTTGGCCCAGTAGCAAGTCCACACAAGGTAGACCACACATTCTTAGCTCCCACCGGTTGCCTTCCCCATAGACGCCGAGATGTCTCAGTATAGCTACTACCTGTCTTGGCCCAGTAGCAAGTCCACACAAGGTAGACCACACACTCAAAGCACCCAGCGGTTACCTTTCCCATAGACGCCGAGATTTCTCGGTATAGCTACTAGCTGTCTTGGCCCAGTAGTAAGTCCGAACAGAAAGGTAGACCACACATTCTAAGCTCCCACCGGTTGCCTTCCCCATAGACTCCGAGATGTCTTAGTATAGCTACTAGCTGTTTTTGCCCAGTAGCACGTCCACACAAGGTAGACTTCACACTCAAAGCTCCCACCGGTTGCCTTCCCCATAGACGCCGAGATGTCTCAGTATAGCTACTAGCTGTCTTGGCCCAATGGCAAGTACACACAGAAGGTAGACCACTCATTCTTAGCTCCCACCTGTTGCCTTCCCCATAGACGCCGAGCTGTCTCAGTATAGGTACTAGCTGTCTTGACCCAGTAGCAAGTCCACACAATGTAGACCACACACTCAAAGCTCCCACCGGTTGCCTTCCCCATAGACGCCGAGATGTCTCAGTATAGCATCTAGCTGACTTGCCCCAGTAGCAAATACACACAGAAGGTAGACCACTCATTCTTAGCTCCCACCTGTTGCTTTCCCCATAGACGCCGAGCAGTCTCAGTATAGGTACTAGCTGTCTTGACCCAGTAGCAAGTCCACACAATGTAGACCACACACTCAAAGCTCCCACCGGTTGCCTTCCCCATAGACGCCGAGATGTCTCAGTATAGGTACTAGCTGTCTTCACCCAGTAGCAAGTCCACACAAGGTAGACCACACATTCAAAGCTCCCACCGGTTGCCTTCCCCATAGACGCCGAGATGTCTCAGTATACCTACTAGCTGTCTTGGCCCAGTAGCAAGTCCACACAAGGTTGACCACACACTCAAAGCTCCCACCGGTTGCCTTCCCCATAGACGCCGAGATGTCTCAGTATAGCTACTAGCTGTCTTCACCCAGTAGCAAGTCCACACAGAAGGTAGACCACACATTCTTAGCTCCCACCCGTTGCCTTCCCCATAGACGCCGAGGTGTCTCAGTATAGGTACTAGCTGTCTTCACCCAGTAGCAAGTCCACACAAGGTAGACCACACATTCAAAGCTCCCACCGGTTGCCTTCCCCATAGACGCCGAGATGTCTCAGTATAGCTACTAGCTGTCTTGACCCAGTAGCAAGTCCGGACAGAAGGTAGACCACACACTCAAAGCTCCCACCGGTTACCTTCCCCATAGACGCCGAGAAGTCTCAGTATAGCATCTAGCTGACTTGACCCAGTAGCAAGTCCACACAGAAGGTAGACCACACATTCTTAGCTGCCACCCGTTGCCTTCCCCATAGACGCCGAGATGTCTCAGTATAGCTACTAGCTGTCTTCAACCAGTAGCAAGTCCACACAAGGTTGACCACACACTCAAAGCTCCCACCGGTTGCCTTCCCCATAGACGCAGAGATGTCTCAGTATAGCTACAAGCTGTCTTGACCCAGTAGCAAGTCCGGACAGAAGGTAGACCACACACTCAAAGCTCCCACCGGTTACCTTCCCCATAGACGCCGAGAAGTCTCAGTATAGCATCTAGCTGACTTGACCCAGTAGCAAGTCCACACAGAAGGTAGACCACACATTCTTAGCTGCCACCCGTTGCCTTCCCCATAGACGCCGAGATGTCTTAGTATAGCTACTAGCTGTCTTGACCCAGTAGCAAGTCCAAACAGAAGGTAGACCACACATTCTTAGCTCCTACCGGTTGCTTTCCCCATAGACGCCGAGATGTCTCTGTATAGCATCTAGCTGACTTGACCCAGGAGCAAGGTCCACTCAGAAGGTAGACCACACATTCGTAGCTCCCACCCGTTGCCTTTCCCATAGACGCCGAGATGTCTCAGTATAGGTACTAGCTGTTTTGACCCAGTAGCAAGTCCACACAATGTAGACCACACACTCAAAGCTCCCACCGGTTGCCATCCCCATAGACGCCGAGATGTCTCAGTATAGCTACTAGCTGTCTTGACCCAGTAGCAAGTCCACACAAGGTAGACCACACACTCAAAGCTCCCACCGGTTGCCATCCCCATAGACGCCGAGATGTCTCAGTATAGCTACTAGCTGTCTTGGCCCAGTAGCAAGTCCTCACAAGGTAGACCACACACTCAAAGCTCCCACCGGTTACCTTCCCCATAGACGCCGAGATGTCTCGTTATAGCTACTAGCTGTCTTCACCCAGTAGCAAGTCCACACAAGGTAGACCACACACTCAGAGCTCCCACCGGTTGCCTTCCACATAGACGCCGAGATGTCTCAGTTTAGCTACTAGCTGTCTTGGCCCAGTAGCAAGTCCACACAAGGTTGACCACACACTCAAAGCTCCCACCGGTTGCCTTCCCCATAGACGCCGAAATGTCTCAGTATAGCATCTAGCTGACTTGACCCAGGAGCAAGGTCCACACAGAAGGTAGACCACACATTCGTAGCTCCCACCCGTTGCCTTCCCCATAGACGCCGAGATGTCTCAGTATAGGTACTAGCTGTCTTGACCCAGTAGCAAGTCCACACAATGTAGACCACACACTCAAAGCTCCCATCGGTTGCCATCCCCATAGACGCCGAGATGTCTCAGTATAGCTACTAGCTGTCTTCATTCAGTAGCATGTCCACACAAGGTAGACCACACACTCAAAGCTCCCAGCGGTTACCTTTCCCATAGACGCCGAGATGTCTCGGCATAGCTATTGGCTGTCTTCACCTAGTAGCAAGTCCACACAGAAGGTTGACCACACATTCTTAGCTCCCACCGGTTGCTTTCCCCATAGACGCCGAGATGTCTCAGTATAGCATCTAGCTGACTTGACCCAGGTGCAAGGTCCACACAGAAGGTAGACCGCACACTCAGCGCTCCCACCGGTTGCCTTTCCCATAGACGCCGAGATGTCTCAGTATAGCTACTAGCTGTCTTGGCCCAGTAGCAAGTCCACACAAGGTTGACCACACACTCAAAGCTCCCACCGGTTGCCTTCCCCATAGACGCCGAGATGTCTCAGTATAGCTACTAGCTGTCTTGGCCCAGTAGCAAGTCCACACAATGTAGACCACACACTCAAAGCTCCCACCGGTTGCCATCCCCATAGACGCCGAGATGTCTCAGTATAGCTACTAGCTGTCTTGGCCTAGTAGTAAGTCCGGACAAGGTAGACCACACATTCTAAGCTCCCACCGGTTGCCTTCCCCATAGACTCCGAGATGTCTCAGTATAGCTACTAGCTGTTTTTGCCCAGTAGCAAGTCCACACAAGGTAGACTTCACACTCAAAGCTCCCACCGGTTGCCTTCCCCCATAGACGCCGAGATGTCTCAGTATAGCTACTAACTGTCTTGGCCCAGTAGCAAGTGCACACAAGGTAGACCACACATTCTTAGCTCTCACCGGTTGCCTTCCCCATAGACGCCGAGATGTCTCAGTATAGCTACTACCTGTCTTGGCCCAGTAGCAAGTCCACACAAGGTAGACCACACACTCAAAGCACCCAGCGGTTACCTTTCCAATAGACGCCGAGATGTCTCGGTATTTCTACTAGCTGTCTTGGCTCAGTAGTAAGTCCGGACAGAAGGTAGACCACACATTCTAAGCTCCCACCGGTTGCCTTCCCCATAGACTCCGAGATGTCTCAGTATTGCTACTAGCTGTTTTTGCCCAGTAGCACATCCACACAAGGTAGACTTCACACTCAAAGCTCCCACCGGTTGCCTTCCCCATAGACGCCGAGATGTCTCAGTATAGCTACTAGCTGTCTTGGCCCAATAGCAAGTACACACAGAAGGTAGACCACTCATTCTTAGCTCCCACCTGTTGCCTTCCCCATAGACGCCGAGCTGTCTCAGTATAGGTACTAGCTGTCTTGACCCAGTAGCAAGTCCACACAATGTAGACCACACACTCAAAGCTCCCACCGGTTGCCTTCCCCATAGACGCCGAGATGTCTCAGTATAGCATCTAGCTGACTTGCCCCAGTAGCAAATACACACAGAAGGTAGACCACTCATTCTTAGCTCCCACCTGTTGCTTTCCCCATAGACGCCGAGCAGTCTCAGTATAGGTACTAGCTGTCTTGACCCAGTAGCAAGTCCACACAATGTAGACCACACACTCAAAGCTCCCACCGGTTGCCTTCCCCATAGACGCCAAAATGTCTTAGTATAGGTACTAGCTGTCTTCACCCAGTAGCAAGTCCACACAAGGTAGACCACACATTCAAAGCTCCCACCGGTTGCCTTCCCCATAGACGCCGAGATGTCTCAGTATAGCTACTAGCTGTCTTGGCCCAGTAGCAAGTCCACACAAGGTTGACCACACACTTAAAGCTCCCACCGGTTGCCTTCCCCATAGACGCCGAGATGTCTCAGTATAGCTACTAGCTGTCTTCACCCAGTAGCAAGTCCACACAGAAGGTAGACCACACACTCAAAGCTCCCACCGGTTACCTTCCCCATAGACGCCGAGATGTCTCAGTATAGCATCTAGCTGACTTGACCCAGTAGCAAGTCCACACAGAAGGTAGACCACACATTCTTAGCTCCCACCCGTTGCCTTCCCCATAGACGCCGATATGTCTCAGTATAGGTACTAGCTGTCTTCACCCAGTAGCAAGTCCACACAAGGTAGACCACACATTCAAAGCTCCCACCGGTTGCCTTCCCCATAGACGCCGAGATGTCTCAGTATAGCTACTAGCTGTCTTGACCCAGTAGCAAGTCCGGACAGAAGGTAGACCACACACTCAAAGCTCCCACCGGTTACCTTCCCCATAGACGCCGAGAAGTCTCAGTATAGCATCTAGCTGACTTGACCCAGTAGCAAGTCCACACAGAAGGTAGACCACACATTCTTAGCTGCCACCCGTTGCCTTCCCCATAGACGCCGAGATGTCTCAGTATAGCTACTAGCTGTCTTGGCCCTGTAGCAAGTCCACACAAGGTTGACCACACACTCAAAGCTCCCACCGGTTGCCTTCCCCATAGACGCCGAGATGTCTCAGTATAGCTACTAGCTGTCTTGGCCCAGTAGCAAGTCCACACAATGTAGACCACACACTCAAAGCTCCCACCGGTTGCCATCCCCATAGACGCCGAGATGTCTCAGTATAGCTACTAGCTGTCTTGGCCTAGTAGTAAGTCCGGACAAGGTAGACCACACATTCTAAGCTCCCACCGGTTGCCTTCCCCATAGACTCCGAGATGTCTCAGTATAGCTACTAGCTGTTTTTGCCCAGTAGCAAGTCCACACAAGGTAGACCACACACTCAAAGCACCCAGCGGTTACCTTTCCAATAGACGCCGAGATGTCTCGGTATTTCTACTAGCTGTCTTGGCTCAGTAGTAAGTCCGGACAGAAGGTAGACCACACATTCTAAGCTCCCACCGGTTGCCTTCCCCATAGACTCCGAGATGTCTCAGTATTGCTACTAGCTGTTTTTGCCCAGTAGCACATCCACACAAGGTAGACTTCACACTCAAAGCTCCCACCGGTTGCCTTCCCCATAGACGCCGAGATGTCTCAGTATAGCTACTAGCTGTCTTGGCCCAATAGCAAGTACACACAGAAGGTAGACCACTCATTCTTAGCTCCCACCTGTTGCTTTCCCCATAGACGCCGAGCAGTCTCAGTATAGGTACTAGCTGTCTTGACCCATTAGCAAGTCCACACAATGTAGACCACACACTCAAAGCTCCCACCGGTTGCCTTCCCCATAGACGCCAAAATGTCTTAGTATAGGTACTAGCTGTCTTCACCCAGTAGCAAGTCCACACAAGGTAGACCACACATTCAAAGCTCCCACCGGTTGCCTTCCCCATAGACGCCGAGATGTCTCAGTATAGCTACTAGCTGTCTTGGCCCAGTAGCAAGTCCACACAAGGTTGACCACACACTTAAAGCTCCCACCGGTTGCCTTCCCCATAGACGCCGAGATGTCTCAGTATAGCTACTAGCTGTCTTCACCCAGTAGCAAGTCCACACAGAAGGTAGACCACACACTCAAAGCTCCCACCGGTTACCTTCCCCATAGACGCCGAGATGTCTCAGTATAGCATCTAGCTGACTTGACCCAGTAGCAAGTCCACACAGAAGGTAGACCACACATTCTTAGCTCCCACCCGTTGCCTTCCCCATAGACGCCGATATGTCTCAGTATAGGTACTAGCTGTCTTCACCCAGTAGCAAGTCCACACAAGGTAGACCACACATTCAAAGCTCCCACCGGTTGCCTTCCCCATAGACGCCGAGATGTCTCAGTATAGCTACTAGCTGTCTTGACCCAGTAGCAAGTCCGGACAGAAGGTAGACCACACACTCAAAGCTCCCACCGGTTACCTTCCCCATAGACGCCGAGAAGTCTCAGTATAGCATCTAGCTGACTTGACCCAGTAGCAAGTCCACACAGAAGGTAGACCACACATTCTTAGCTGCCACCCGTTGCCTTCCCCATAGACGCCGAGATGTCTCAGTATAGCTACTAGCTGTCTTGGCCCTGTAGCAAGTCCACACAAGGTTGACCACACACTCAAAGCTCCCACCGGTTGCCTTCCCCATAGACGCCGAGATGTCTCAGTATAGCTACTAGCTGTCTTGGCCCAGTAGCAAGTCCACACAATGTAGACCACACACTCAAAGCTCCCACCGGTTGCCATCCCCATAGACGCCGAGATGTCTCAGTATAGCTACTAGCTGTCTTGGCCTAGTAGTAAGTCCGGACAAGGTAGACCACACATTCTAAGCTCCCACCGGTTGCCTTCCCCATAGACTCCGAGATGTCTCAGTATAGCTACTAGCTGTTTTTGCCCAGTAGCAAGTCCACACAAGGTAGACTTCACACTCAAAGCTCCCACCGGTTGCCTTCCCCCATAGACGCCGAGATGTCTCAGTATAGCTACTAACTTTCTTGGCCCAGTAGCAAATGCACACAAGGTAGACCACACATTCTTAGCTCCCACCGGTTGCCTTCCCCATAGACGCCGAGATGTCTCAGTATAGCTACTACCTGTCTTGGCCCAGTAGCAAGTCCACACAAGGTAGACCACACACTCAAAGCACCCAGCGGTTACCTTTCCCATAGACGCCGAGATTTCTCGGTATAGCTACTAGCTGTCTTGGCCCAGTAGTAAGTCCGAACAGAAAGGTAGACCACACATTCTAAGCTCCCACCGGTTGCCTTCCCCATAGACTCCGAGATGTCTTAGTATAGCTACTAGCTGTTTTTGCCCAGTAGCACGTCCACACAAGGTAGACTTCACACTCAAAGCTCCCACCGGTTGCCTTCCCCATAGACGCCGAGATGTCTCAGTATAGCTACTAGCTGTCTTGGCCCAATGGCAAGTACACACAGAAGGTAGACCACTCATTCTTAGCTCCCACCTGTTGCCTTCCCCATAGACGCCGAGCTGTCTCAGTATAGGTACTAGCTGTCTTGACCCAGTAGCAAGTCCACACAATGTAGACCACACACTCAAAGCTCCCACCGGTTGCCTTCCCCATAGACGCCGAGATGTCTCAGTATAGCATCTAGCTGACTTGCCCCAGTAGCAAATACACACAGAAGGTAGACCACTCATTCTTAGCTCCCACCTGTTGCTTTCCCCATAGACGCCGAGCAGTCTCAGTATAGGTACTAGCTGTCTTGACCCAGTAGCAAGTCCACACAATGTAGACCACACACTCAAAGCTCCCACCGGTTGCCTTCCCCATAGACGCCGAGATGTCTCAGTATAGCTACTAGCTGTCTTCACCCAGTAGCAAGTCCACACAAGGTAGACCACACATTCAAAGCTCCCACCGGTTGCCTTCCCCATAGACGCCGAGATGTCTCAGTATACCTACTAGCTGTCTTGGCCCAGTAGCAAGTCCACACAAGGTTGACCACACACTCAAAGCTCCCACCGGTTGCCTTCCCCATAGACGCCGAGATGTCTCAGTATAGCTACTAGCTGTCTTCACCCAGTAGCAAGTCCACACAGAAGGTAGACCACACATTCTTAGCTCCCACCCGTTGCCTTCCCCATAGACGCCGAGATGTCTCAGTATAGGTACTAGCTGTCTTCACCCAGTAGCAAGTCCACACAAGGTAGACCACACATTCAAAGCTCCCACCGGTTGCCTTCCCCATAGACGCCGAGATGTCTCAGTATAGCTACTAGCTGTCTTGACCCAGTAGCAAGTCCGGACAGAAGGTAGACCACACACTCAAAGCTCCCACCGGTTACCTTCCCCATAGACGCCGAGAAGTCTCAGTATAGCATCTAGCTGACTTGACCCAGTAGCAAGTCCACACAGAAGGTAGACCACACATTCTTAGCTGCCACCCGTTGCCTTCCCCATAGACGCCGAGATGTCTCAGTATAGCTACTAGCTGTCTTCAACCAGTAGCAAGTCCACACAAGGTAGACCACACATTCAAAGCTCCCACCGGTTGCCTTCCCCATAGACGCCGAGATGTCTCAGTATAGCTACTAGCTGTCTTGGCCCAGTAGCAAGTCCACACAAGGTTGACCACACACTTAAAGCTCCCACCGGTTGCCTTCCCCATAGACGCCGAGATGTCTCAGTATAGCTACTAGCTGTCTTCACCCAGTAGCAAGTCCACACAGAAGGTAGACCACACACTCAAAGCTCCCACCGGTTA
Organism: Nemoura dubitans; assembly: GCA_921293005.1. Classification (NCBI taxonomy): domain Eukaryota; kingdom Metazoa; phylum Arthropoda; class Insecta; order Plecoptera; family Nemouridae; genus Nemoura; species Nemoura dubitans. The sequence goes on along the minus strand of OV121074.1, from coordinate 46,775,457 downwards.
CCTTCCCCATAGACGCCGAGATGTCTCAGTATAGCATCTAGCTGACTTGACCCAGTAGCAAGTCCACACAGAAGGTAGACCACACATTCTTAGCTCCCACCCGTTGCCTTCCCCATAGACGCCGATATGTCTCAGTATAGGTACTAGCTGTCTTCACCCAGTAGCAAGTCCACACAAGGTAGACCACACATTCAAAGCTCCCACCGGTTGCCTTCCCCATAGACGCCGAGATGTCTCAGTATAGCTACTAGCTGTCTTGACCCAGTAGCAAGTCCGGACAGAAGGTAGACCACACACTCAAAGCTCCCACCGGTTACCTTCCCCATAGACGCCGAGAAGTCTCAGTATAGCATCTAGCTGACTTGACCCAGTAGCAAGTCCACACAGAAGGTAGACCACACATTCTTAGCTGCCACCCGTTGCCTTCCCCATAGACGCCGAGATGTCTCAGTATAGCTACTAGCTGTCTTGGCCCTGTAGCAAGTCCACACAAGGTTGACCACACACTCAAAGCTCCCACCGGTTGCCTTCCCCATAGACGCCGAGATGTCTCAGTATAGCTACTAGCTGTCTTGGCCCAGTAGCAAGTCCACACAATGTAGACCACACACTCAAAGCTCCCACCGGTTGCCATCCCCATAGACGCCGAGATGTCTCAGTATAGCTACTAGCTGTCTTGGCCTAGTAGTAAGTCCGGACAAGGTAGACCACACATTCTAAGCTCCCACCGGTTGCCTTCCCCATAGACTCCGAGATGTCTCAGTATAGCTACTAGCTGTTTTTGCCCAGTAGCAAGTCCACACAAGGTAGACCACACACTCAAAGCACCCAGCGGTTACCTTTCCAATAGACGCCGAGATGTCTCGGTATTTCTACTAGCTGTCTTGGCTCAGTAGTAAGTCCGGACAGAAGGTAGACCACACATTCTAAGCTCCCACCGGTTGCCTTCCCCATAGACTCCGAGATGTCTCAGTATTGCTACTAGCTGTTTTTGCCCAGTAGCACATCCACACAAGGTAGACTTCACACTCAAAGCTCCCACCGGTTGCCTTCCCCATAGACGCCGAGATGTCTCAGTATAGCTACTAGCTGTCTTGGCCCAATAGCAAGTACACACAGAAGGTAGACCACTCATTCTTAGCTCCCACCTGTTGCTTTCCCCATAGACGCCGAGCAGTCTCAGTATAGGTACTAGCTGTCTTGACCCATTAGCAAGTCCACACAATGTAGACCACACACTCAAAGCTCCCACCGGTTGCCTTCCCCATAGACGCCAAAATGTCTTAGTATAGGTACTAGCTGTCTTCACCCAGTAGCAAGTCCACACAAGGTAGACCACACATTCAAAGCTCCCACCGGTTGCCTTCCCCATAGACGCCGAGATGTCTCAGTATAGCTACTAGCTGTCTTGGCCCAGTAGCAAGTCCACACAAGGTTGACCACACACTTAAAGCTCCCACCGGTTGCCTTCCCCATAGACGCCGAGATGTCTCAGTATAGCTACTAGCTGTCTTCACCCAGTAGCAAGTCCACACAGAAGGTAGACCACACACTCAAAGCTCCCACCGGTTACCTTCCCCATAGACGCCGAGATGTCTCAGTATAGCATCTAGCTGACTTGACCCAGTAGCAAGTCCACACAGAAGGTAGACCACACATTCTTAGCTCCCACCCGTTGCCTTCCCCATAGACGCCGATATGTCTCAGTATAGGTACTAGCTGTCTTCACCCAGTAGCAAGTCCACACAAGGTAGACCACACATTCAAAGCTCCCACCGGTTGCCTTCCCCATAGACGCCGAGATGTCTCAGTATAGCTACTAGCTGTCTTGACCCAGTAGCAAGTCCGGACAGAAGGTAGACCACACACTCAAAGCTCCCACCGGTTACCTTCCCCATAGACGCCGAGAAGTCTCAGTATAGCATCTAGCTGACTTGACCCAGTAGCAAGTCCACACAGAAGGTAGACCACACATTCTTAGCTGCCACCCGTTGCCTTCCCCATAGACGCCGAGATGTCTCAGTATAGCTACTAGCTGTCTTGGCCCTGTAGCAAGTCCACACAAGGTTGACCACACACTCAAAGCTCCCACCGGTTGCCTTCCCCATAGACGCCGAGATGTCTCAGTATAGCTACTAGCTGTCTTGGCCCAGTAGCAAGTCCACACAATGTAGACCACACACTCAAAGCTCCCACCGGTTGCCATCCCCATAGACGCCGAGATGTCTCAGTATAGCTACTAGCTGTCTTGGCCTAGTAGTAAGTCCGGACAAGGTAGACCACACATTCTAAGCTCCCACCGGTTGCCTTCCCCATAGACTCCGAGATGTCTCAGTATAGCTACTAGCTGTTTTTGCCCAGTAGCAAGTCCACACAAGGTAGACTTCACACTCAAAGCTCCCACCGGTTGCCTTCCCCCATAGACGCCGAGATGTCTCAGTATAGCTACTAACTTTCTTGGCCCAGTAGCAAATGCACACAAGGTAGACCACACATTCTTAGCTCCCACCGGTTGCCTTCCCCATAGACGCCGAGATGTCTCAGTATAGCTACTACCTGTCTTGGCCCAGTAGCAAGTCCACACAAGGTAGACCACACACTCAAAGCACCCAGCGGTTACCTTTCCCATAGACGCCGAGATTTCTCGGTATAGCTACTAGCTGTCTTGGCCCAGTAGTAAGTCCGAACAGAAAGGTAGACCACACATTCTAAGCTCCCACCGGTTGCCTTCCCCATAGACTCCGAGATGTCTTAGTATAGCTACTAGCTGTTTTTGCCCAGTAGCACGTCCACACAAGGTAGACTTCACACTCAAAGCTCCCACCGGTTGCCTTCCCCATAGACGCCGAGATGTCTCAGTATAGCTACTAGCTGTCTTGGCCCAATGGCAAGTACACACAGAAGGTAGACCACTCATTCTTAGCTCCCACCTGTTGCCTTCCCCATAGACGCCGAGCTGTCTCAGTATAGGTACTAGCTGTCTTGACCCAGTAGCAAGTCCACACAATGTAGACCACACACTCAAAGCTCCCACCGGTTGCCTTCCCCATAGACGCCGAGATGTCTCAGTATAGCATCTAGCTGACTTGCCCCAGTAGCAAATACACACAGAAGGTAGACCACTCATTCTTAGCTCCCACCTGTTGCTTTCCCCATAGACGCCGAGCAGTCTCAGTATAGGTACTAGCTGTCTTGACCCAGTAGCAAGTCCACACAATGTAGACCACACACTCAAAGCTCCCACCGGTTGCCTTCCCCATAGACGCCGAGATGTCTCAGTATAGGTACTAGCTGTCTTCACCCAGTAGCAAGTCCACACAAGGTAGACCACACATTCAAAGCTCCCACCGGTTGCCTTCCCCATAGACGCCGAGATGTCTCAGTATACCTACTAGCTGTCTTGGCCCAGTAGCAAGTCCACACAAGGTTGACCACACACTCAAAGCTCCCACCGGTTGCCTTCCCCATAGACGCCGAGATGTCTCAGTATAGCTACTAGCTGTCTTCACCCAGTAGCAAGTCCACACAGAAGGTAGACCACACATTCTTAGCTCCCACCCGTTGCCTTCCCCATAGACGCCGAGATGTCTCAGTATAGGTACTAGCTGTCTTCACCCAGTAGCAAGTCCACACAAGGTAGACCACACATTCAAAGCTCCCACCGGTTGCCTTCCCCATAGACGCCGAGATGTCTCAGTATAGCTACTAGCTGTCTTGACCCAGTAGCAAGTCCGGACAGAAGGTAGACCACACACTCAAAGCTCCCACCGGTTACCTTCCCCATAGACGCCGAGAAGTCTCAGTATAGCATCTAGCTGACTTGACCCAGTAGCAAGTCCACACAGAAGGTAGACCACACATTCTTAGCTGCCACCCGTTGCCTTCCCCATAGACGCCGAGATGTCTCAGTATAGCTACTAGCTGTCTTCAACCAGTAGCAAGTCCACACAAGGTTGACCACACACTCAAAGCTCCCACCGGTTGCCTTCCCCATAGACGCAGAGATGTCTCAGTATAGCTACAAGCTGTCTTGACCCAGTAGCAAGTCCGGACAGAAGGTAGACCACACACTCAAAGCTCCCACCGGTTACCTTCCCCATAGACGCCGAGAAGTCTCAGTATAGCATCTAGCTGACTTGACCCAGTAGCAAGTCCACACAGAAGGTAGACCACACATTCTTAGCTGCCACCCGTTGCCTTCCCCATAGACGCCGAGATGTCTTAGTATAGCTACTAGCTGTCTTGACCCAGTAGCAAGTCCAAACAGAAGGTAGACCACACATTCTTAGCTCCTACCGGTTGCTTTCCCCATAGACGCCGAGATGTCTCTGTATAGCATCTAGCTGACTTGACCCAGGAGCAAGGTCCACTCAGAAGGTAGACCACACATTCGTAGCTCCCACCCGTTGCCTTTCCCATAGACGCCGAGATGTCTCAGTATAGGTACTAGCTGTTTTGACCCAGTAGCAAGTCCACACAATGTAGACCACACACTCAAAGCTCCCACCGGTTGCCATCCCCATAGACGCCGAGATGTCTCAGTATAGCTACTAGCTGTCTTGACCCAGTAGCAAGTCCACACAAGGTAGACCACACACTCAAAGCTCCCACCGGTTGCCATCCCCATAGACGCCGAGATGTCTCAGTATTGCTACTAGCTGTCTTGGCCCAGTAGCAAGTCCTCACAAGGTAGACCACACACTCAAAGCTCCCACCGGTTACCTTCCCCATAGACGCCGAGATGTCTCGTTATAGCTACTAGCTGTCTTCACCCAGTAGCAAGTCCACACAAGGTAGACCACACACTCAGAGCTCCCACCGGTTGCCTTCCACATAGACGCCGAGATGTCTCAGTTTAGCTACTAGCTGTCTTGGCCCAGTAGCAAGTCCACACAAGGTTGACCACACACTCAAAGCTCCCACCGGTTGCCTTCCCCATAGACGCCGAAATGTCTCAGTATAGCATCTAGCTGACTTGACCCAGGAGCAAGGTCCACACAGAAGGTAGACCACACATTCGTAGCTCCCACCCGTTGCCTTCCCCATAGACGCCGAGATGTCTCAGTATTGGTACTAGCTGTCTTGACCCAGTAGCAAGTCCACACAATGTAGACCACACACTCAAAGCTCCCATCGGTTGCCATCCCCATAGACGCCGAGATGTCTCAGTATAGCTACTAGCTGTCTTCATTCAGTAGCATGTCCACACAAGGTAGACCACACACTCAAAGCTCCCAGCGGTTACCTTTCCCATAGACGCCGAGATGTCTCGGCATAGCTATTGGCTGTCTTCACCTAGTAGCAAGTCCACACAGAAGGTTGACCACACATTCTTAGCTCCCACCGGTTGCTTTCCCCATAGACGCCGAGATGTCTCAGTATAGCATCTAGCTGACTTGACCCAGGTGCAAGGTCCACACAGAAGGTAGACCGCACACTCAGCGCTCCCACCGGTTGCCTTTCCCATAGACGCCGAGATGTCTCAGTATAGCTACTAGCTGTCTTGGCCCAGTAGCAAGTCCACACAAGGTTGACCACACACTCAAAGCTCCCACCGGTTGCCTTCCCCATAGACGCCGAGATGTGTCAGTATAGCTACTAGCTGTCTTGGCCCAGTAGCAAGTCCACACAATGTAGACCACACACTCAAAGCTCCCACCGGTTGCCATCCCCATAGACGCCGAGATGTCTCAGTATAGCTACTAGCTGTCTTGGCCTAGTAGTAAGTCCGGACAAGGTAGACCACACATTCTAAGCTCCCACCGGTTGCCTTCCCCATAGACTCCGAGATGTCTCAGTATAGCTACTAGCTGTTTTTGCCCAGTAGCAAGTCCACACAAGGTAGACTTCACACTCAAAGCTCCCACCGGTTGCCTTCCCCCATAGACGCCGAGATGTCTCAGTATAGCTACTAACTGTCTTGGCCCAGTAGCAAGTGCACACAAGGTAGACCACACATTCTTAGCTCTCACCGGTTGCCTTCCCCATAGACTCCGAGATGTCTCAGTATAGCTACTACCTGTCTTGGCCCAGTAGCAAGTCCACACAAGGTAGACCACACACTCAAAGCACCCAGCGGTTACCTTTCCAATAGACGCCGAGATGTCTCGGTATTTCTACTAGCTGTCTTGGCTCAGTAGTAAGTCCGGACAGAAGGTAGACCACACATTCTAAGCTCCCACCGGTTGCCTTCCCCATAGACTCCGAGATGTCTCAGTATTGCTACTAGCTGTTTTTGCCCAGTAGCACATCCACACAAGGTAGACTTCACACTCAAAGCTCCCACCGGTTGCCTTCCCCATAGACGCCGAGATGTCTCAGTATAGCTACTAGCTGTCTTGGCCCAATAGCAAGTACACACAGAAGGTAGACCACTCATTCTTAGCTCCCACCTGTTGCCTTCCCCATAGACGCCGAGCTGTCTCAGTATAGGTACTAGCTGTCTTGACCCAGTAGCAAGTCCACACAATGTAGACCACACACTCAAAGCTCCCACCGGTTGCCTTCCCCATAGACGCCGAGATGTCTCAGTATAGCATCTAGCTGACTTGCCCCAGTAGCAAATACACACAGAAGGTAGACCACTCATTCTTAGCTCCCACCTGTTGCTTTCCCCATAGACGCCGAGCAGTCTCAGTATAGGTACTAGCTGTCTTGACCCAGTAGCAAGTCCACACAATGTAGACCACACACTCAAAGCTCCCACCGGTTGCCTTCCCCATAGACGCCAAAATGTCTTAGTATAGGTACTAGCTGTCTTCACCCAGTAGCAAGTCCACACAAGGTTGACCACACACTTAAAGCTCCCACCGGTTGCCTTCCCCATAGACGCCGAGATGTCTCAGTATAGCTACTAGCTGTCTTCACCCAGTAGCAAGTCCACACAGAAGGTAGACCACACACTCAAAGCTCCCACCGGTTACCTTCCCCATAGACGCCGAGATGTCTCAGTATAGCATCTAGCTGACTTGACCCAGTAGCAAGTCCACACAGAAGGTAGACCACACATTCTTAGCTCCCACCCGTTGCCTTCCCCATAGACGCCGATATGTCTCAGTATAGGTACTAGCTGTCTTCACCCAGTAGCAAGTCCACACAAGGTAGACCACACATTCAAAGCTCCCACCGGTTGCCTTCCCCATAGACGCCGAGATGTCTCAGTATAGCTACTAGCTGTCTTGACCCAGTAGCAAGTCCGGACAGAAGGTAGACCACACACTCAAAGCTCCCACCGGTTACCTTCCCCATAGACGCCGAGAAGTCTCAGTATAGCATCTAGCTGACTTGACCCAGTAGCAAGTCCACACAGAAGGTAGACCACACATTCTTAGCTGCCACCCGTTGCCTTCCCCATAGACGCCGAGATGTCTCAGTATAGCTACTAGCTGTCTTCAACCAGTAGCAAGTCCACACAAAGTAGACCACACACTCAAAGCTGCCACCGGTTACCTTCCCCATAGACGCCGAGATGTCTCAGTATAGCTACTAGCTGTCTTGACCCAGTAGCAAGTCCACACAGAAGGTAGACCACACATTCTTAGCTGCCACCCGTTGCCTTCCCCATAGACGCCGAGATGTCTCAGTATAGCTACTAGCTGTCTTCAACCAGAAGCAAGTCCACACAAAGTAGACCACACACTCACAGCTGCCACCGGTTACCTTCCCCATAGACGCCGAGATGTCTGAGTATAGCTACTAGCTGTCTTGACCCAGTAGCAAGTCCACACAGAAGGTAGACCACACATTCTTAGCTCCTACCGGTTGCTTTCCCCATAGACGCCGAGATGTCTCTGTATAGCATCTAGCTGACTTGACCCAGGAGCAAGGTCCACTCAGAAGGTAGACCACACATTCGTAGCTCCCACCCGTTGCCTTCCCCATAGACGCCGAGATGTCTCAGTATAGGTACTAGCTGTTTTGACCCAGTAGCAAGTCCACACAATGTAGACCACACACTCAAAGCTCCCACCGGTTGCCATCCCCATAGACGCCGAGATGTCTCAGTATAGCTACTAGCTGTCTTGACCCAGTAGCAAGTCCACACAAGGTAGACCACACACTCAAAGCTCCCACCGGTTGCCATCCCCATAGACGCCGAGATGTCACTGTATTGCTACTAGCTGTCTTGGCCCAGTAGCAAGTCCTCACAAGGTAGACCACACACTCAAAGCTCCCACCGTTTTACCTTCCCCATAGACGCCGAGATGTCTCGGTATAGCTACTAGCTGTCTTGGCCCAGTAGTAAGTCCGGACAGAAGGTAGACCACACATTTTAAGCTCCTACCGGTTCCCTCCCCCATAGACGCCGAGATGTCTCAGTATAGCTACTAGCTGTCTTGGCCCAGTAGCAAGTCCACACAAGGTAGACCACACACTCAAAGCTCCCAGCGGTTACCTTTCCCATAGACGCCGAGATGTCTCGGTATAGCTACTAGCTGTCTTCACCCAGTAGCAAGTCCACACAAGGTAGACCACACACTCAAAGCTCCCACCGGTTACCTTCCCCATAGACGCCGAGATGTCTCAGTATAGCGACTAGCTGTCTTGGCCTAGTAGTAAGTCCGGACAAGGTAGACCACACATTCTAAGCTCCCACCGGTTGCCTTCCCCATAGACTCCGAGATGTCTCAGTATAGCTACTAGCTGTTTTTGCCCAGTAGCAAGTCCACACAAGGTAGACTTTACACTCAAAGCTCCCACCGGTTGCCTTCCCCCATAGACGCCGAGATGTCTCAGTATAGCTACTAACTGTCTTGGCCCAGTAGCAAGTGCACACAAGGTAGACCACACATTCTTAGCTCCCACCGGTTGCCTTTTCCATAGACGCCAAGATGTCTCAGTATAGCTACTACCTGTCTTGGCCCAGTAGCAAGTCCACACAAGGTAGACCACACACTCGAGGCACCCAGCGGTTACCTTTCCCATAGACGCCGAGATGTCTCGGTATTTCTACTAGCTGTCTTGGCTCAGTAGTAAGTCCGGACAGAAGGTAGACCACACATTCTAAGCTCCCACCGGTTGCCTTCCCCATTGACTCCGAGATGTCTCAGTATTGCTACTAGCTGTTTTTGCCCAGTAGCACGTCCACACAAGGTAGACTTCACACTCAAAGCTCCCACCGGTTGCCTTCCCCATAGACGCCGAGATGTCTCAGTATAGCTACTAGCTGTCTTGGCCCAATAGCAAGTACACACAGAAGGTAGACCACTCATTCTTAGCTCCCACCTGTTGCCTTCCCCATAGACGCTGAGCTGTCTCAGTATAGGTACTAGCTGTCTTGACCCAGTAGCAAGTCCACACAATGTAGACCACACACTCAAAGCTCCCACCGGTTGCCTTCCCCATAGACGCCAAAATGTCTCAGTATAGCATCTAGCTGACTTGCCCCAGTAGCAAATACACACAGAAGGTAGACCACTCATTCTTAGCTCCCACCTGTTGCTTTCCCCATAGACGCCGAGCAGTCTCAGTATAGGTACTAGCTGTCTTGACCCAGTAGCAAGTCCACACAATGTAGACCACACACTCAAAGCTCCCACCGGTTGCCTTCCCCATAGACGCCAAAATGTCTCAGTATAGGTACTAGCTGTCTTCACCCAGTAGCAAGTCCACACAAGGTAGACCACACATTCAAAGCTCCCACCGGTTGCCTTCCCCATAGACGCCGAGATGTCTCAGTATAGCTACTAGCTGTCTTGGCCCAGTAGCAAGTCCACACAAGGTTGACCACACACTTAAAGCTCCCACCGGTTGCCTTCCCCATAGACGCCGAGATGTCTCAGTATAGCTACTAGCTGTCTTCACCCAGTAGCAAGTCCACACAGAAGGTAGACCACACACTCAAAGCTCCCACCGGTTACCTTCCCCATAGACGCCGAGATGTCTCAGTATAGCATCTAGCTGACTTGACCCAGTAGCAAGTCCACACAGAAGGTAGACCACACATTCTTAGCTCCTACCCGTTGCCTTCCCCATAGACGCCGAGATGTCTCAGTATAGCTACTAGCTGTCTTCAACCAGAAGCAAGTCCACACAAAGTAGACCACACACTCACAGCTGCCACCGGTTACCTTCCCCATAGACGCCGAGATGTCTGAGTATAGCTACTAGCTGTCTTGACCCAGTAACAAGTCCACACAGAAGGTAGACCACACATTCTTAGCTCCTACCGGTTGCTTTCCCCATAGACGCCGAGATGTCTCTGTATAGCATCTAGCTGACTTGACCCAGGAGCAAGGTCCACTCAGAAGGTAGACCACACATTCGTAGCTCCCACCCGTTGCCTTCCCCATATACGCCGAGATGTCTCAGTATAGGTACTAGCTGTTTTGACCCAGTAGCAAGTCCACACAATGTAGACCACACACTCAAAGCTCCCACCGGTTGCCTTCCCCATAGACGCCGAGATGTCTCAGTATAGCATCTAGCTGACTTGCCCCAGTAGCAAATACACACAGAAGGTAGACCACTCATTCTTAGCTCCCACCTGTTGCTTTCCCCATAGACGCCGAGCAGTCTCAGTATAGGTACTAGCTGTCTTGACCCAGTAGCAAGTCCACACAATGTAGACCACACACTCAAAGCTCCCACCGGTTGCCTTCCCCATAGACGCCGAGATGTCTCAGTATAGGTACTAGCTGTCTTCACCCAGTAGCAAGTCCACACAAGGTAGACCACACATTCAAAGCTCCCACCGGTTGCCTTCCCCATAGACGCCGAGATGTCTCAGTATACCTACTAGCTGTCTTGGCCCAGTAGCAAGTCCACACAAGGTTGACCACACACTCAAAGCTCCCACCGGTTGCCTTCCCCATAGACGCCGAGATGTCTCAGTATAGCTACTAGCTGTCTTCACCCAGTAGCAAGTCCACACAGAAGGTAGACCACACATTCTTAGCTCCCACCCGTTGCCTTCCCCATAGACGCCGAGATGTCTCAGTATAGGTACTAGCTGTCTTCACCCAGTAGCAAGTCCACACAAGGTAGACCACACATTCAAAGCTCCCACCGGTTGCCTTCCCCATAGACGCCGAGATGTCTCAGTATAGCTACTAGCTGTCTTGACCCAGTAGCAAGTCCGGACAGAAGGTAGACCACACACTCAAAGCTCCCACCGGTTACCTTCCCCATAGACGCCGAGAAGTCTCAGTATAGCATCTAGCTGACTTGACCCAGTAGCAAGTCCACACAGAAGGTAGACCACACATTCTTAGCTGCCACCCGTTGCCTTCCCCATAGACGCCGAGATGTCTCAGTATAGCTACTAGCTGTCTTCAACCAGTAGCAAGTCCACACAAGGTTGACCACACACTCAAAGCTCCCACCGGTTGCCTTCCCCATAGACGCAGAGATGTCTCAGTATAGCTACAAGCTGTCTTGACCCAGTAGCATGTCCGGACAGAAGGTAGACCACACACTCAAAGCTCCCACCGGTTACCTTCCCCATAGACGCCGAGAAGTCTCAGTATAGCATCTAGCTGACTTGACCCAGTAGCAAGTCCACACAGAAGGTAGACCACACATTCTTAGCTGCCACCCGTTGCCTTCCCCATAGACGCCGAGATGTCTTAGTATAGCTACTAGCTGTCTTGACCCAGTAGCAAGTCCAAACAGAAGGTAGACCACACATTCTTAGCTCCTACCGGTTGCTTTCCCCATAGACGCCGAGATGTCTCTGTATAGCATCTAGCTGACTTGACCCAGGAGCAAGGTCCACTCAGAAGGTAGACCACACATTCGTAGCTCCCACCCGTTGCCTTTCCCATAGACGCCGAGATGTCTCAGTATAGGTACTAGCTGTTTTGACCCAGTAGCAAGTCCACACAATGTAGACCACACACTCAAAGCTCCCACCGGTTGCCATCCCCATAGACGCCGAGATGTCTCAGTATAGCTACTAGCTGTCTTGACCCAGTAGCAAGTCCACACAAGGTAGACCACACACTCAAAGCTCCCACCGGTTGCCATCCCCATAGACGCCGAGATGTCTCAGTATTGCTACTAGCTGTCTTGGCCCAGTAGCAAGTCCTCACAAGGTAGACCACACACTCAAAGCTCCCACCGGTTACCTTCCCCATAGACGCCGAGATGTCTCGTTATAGCTACTAGCTGTCTTCACCCAGTAGCAAGTCCACACAAGGTAGACCACACACTCAGAGCTCCCACCGGTTGCCTTCCACATAGACGCCGAGATGTCTCAGTTTAGCTACTAGCTGTCTTGGCCCAGTAGCAAGTCCACACAAGGTTGACCACACACTCAAAGCTCCCACCGGTTGCCTTCCCCATAGACGCCGAAATGTCTCAGTATAGCATCTAGCTGACTTGACCCAGGAGCAAGGTCCACACAGAAGGTAGACCACACATTCGTAGCTCCCACCCGTTGCCTTCCCCATAGACGCCGAGATGTCTCAGTATAGGTACTAGCTGTCTTGACCCAGTAGCAAGTCCACACAATGTAGACCACACACTCAAAGCTCCCATCGGTTGCCATCCCCATAGACGCCGAGATGTCTCAGTATAGCTACTAGCTGTCTTCATTCAGTAGCATGTCCACACAAGGTAGACCACACACTCAAAGCTCCCAGCGGTTACCTTTCCCATAGACGCCGAGATGTCTCGGCATAGCTATTGGCTGTCTTCACCTAGTAGCAAGTCCACACAGAAGGTTGACCACACATTCTTAGCTCCCACCGGTTGCTTTCCCCATAGACGCCGAGATGTCTCAGTATAGCATCTAGCTGACTTGACCCAGGTGCAAGGTCCACACAGAAGGTAGACCGCACACTCAGCGCTCCCACCGGTTGCCTTTCCCATAGACGCCGAGATGTCTCAGTATAGCTACTAGCTGTCTTGGCCCAGTAGCAAGTCCACACAAGGTTGACCACACACTCAAAGCTCCCACCGGTTGCCTTCCCCATAGACGCCGAGATGTCTCAGTATAGCTACTAGCTGTCTTGGCCCAGTAGCAAGTCCACACAAGGTAGACCACACACTCAAAGCTCCCACCGGTTGCCATCCCCATAGACGCCGAGATGTCTCAGTATAGCTACTAGCTGTCTTGGCCTAGTAGTAAGTCCGGACAAGGTAGACCACACATTCTAAGCTCCCACCGGTTGCCTTCCCCATAGACTCCGAGATGTCTCAGTATAGCTACTAGCTGTTTTTGCCCAGTAGCAAGTCCACACAAGGTAGACTTCACACTCAAAGCTCCCACCGGTTGCCTTCCCCCATAGACGCCGAGATGTCTCAGTATAGCTACTAACTGTCTTGGCCCAGTAGCAAGTGCACACAAGGTAGACCACACATTCTTAGCTCTCACCGGTTGCCTTCCCCATAGACTCCGAGATGTCTCAGTATAGCTACTACCTGTCTTGGCCCAGTAGCAAGTCCACACAAGGTAGACCACACACTCAAAGCACCCAGCGGTTACCTTTCCAATAGACGCCGAGATGTCTCGGTATTTCTACTAGCTGTCTTGGCTCAGTAGTAAGTCCGGACAGAAGGTAGACCACACATTCTAAGCTCCCACCGGTTGCCTTCCCCATAGACTCCGAGATGTCTCAGTATTGCTACTAGCTGTTTTTGCCCAGTAGCACATCCACACAAGGTAGACTTCACACTCAAAGCTCCCACCGGTTGCCTTCCCCATAGACGCCGAGATGTCTCAGTATAGCTACTAGCTGTCTTGGCCCAATAGCAAGTACACACAGAAGGTAGACCACTCATTCTTAGCTCCCACCTGTTGCCTTCCCCATAGACGCCGAGCTGTCTCAGTATAGGTACTAGCTGTCTTGACCCAGTAGCAAGTCCACACAATGTAGACCACACACTCAAAGCTCCCACCGGTTGCCTTCCCCATAGACGCCGAGATGTCTCAGTATAGCATCTAGCTGACTTGCCCCAGTAGCAAATACACACAGAAGGTAGACCACTCATTCTTAGCTCCCACCTGTTGCTTTCCCCATAGACGCCGAGCAGTCTCAGTATAGGTACTAGCTGTCTTGACCCAGTAGCAAGTCCACACAATGTAGACCACACACTCAAAGCTCCCACCGGTTGCCTTCCCCATAGACGCCAAAATGTCTTAGTATAGGTACTAGCTGTCTTCACCCAGTAGCAAGTCCACACAAGGTAGACCACACATTCAAAGCTCCCACCGGTTGCCTTCCCCATAGACGCCGAGATGTCTCAGTATAGCTACTAGCTGTCTTGGCCCAGTAGCAAGTCCACACAAGGTTGACCACACACTTAAAGCTCCCACCGGTTGCCTTCCCCATAGACGCCGAGATGTCTCAGTATAGCTACTAGCTGTCTTCACCCAGTAGCAAGTCCACACAGAAGGTAGACCACACACTCAAAGCTCCCACCGGTTACCTTCCCCATAGACGCCGAGATGTCTCAGTATAGCATCTAGCTGACTTGACCCAGTAGCAAGTCCACACAGAAGGTAGACCACACATTCTTAGCTCCCACCCGTTGTCTTCCCCATAGACGCCGATATGTCTCAGTATAGGTACTAGCTGTCTTCACCCAGTAGCAAGTCCACACAAGGTAGACCACACATTCAAAGCTCCCACCGGTTGCCTTCCCCATAGACGCCGAGATGTCTCAGTATAGCTACTAGCTGTCTTGACCCAGTAGCAAGTCCGGACAGAAGGTAGACCACACACTCAAAGCTCCCACCGGTTACCTTCCCCATAGACGCCGAGAAGTCTCAGTATAGCATCTAGCTGACTTGACCCAGTAGCAAGTCCACACAGAAGGTAGACCACACATTCTTAGCTGCCACCCGTTGCCTTCCCCATAGACGCCGAGATGTCTCAGTATAGCTACTAGCTGTCTTCAACCAGTAGCAAGTCCACACAAAGTAGACCACACACTCAAAGCTGCCACCGGTTACCTTCCCCATAGACGCCGAGATGTCTCAGTATAGCTACTAGCTGTCTTGACCCAGTAGCAAGTCCACACAGAAGGTAGACCACACATTCTTAGCTGCCACCCGTTGCCTTCCCCATAGACGCCGAGATGTCTCAGTATAGCTACTAGCTGTCTTCAACCAGAAGCAAGTCCACACAAAGTAGACCACACACTCACAGCTGCCACCGGTTACCTTCCCCATAGACGCCGAGATGTCTGAGTATAGCTACTAGCTGTCTTGACCCAGTAGCAAGTCCACACAGAAGGTAGACCACACATTCTTAGCTCCTACCGGTTGCTTTCCCCATAGACGCCGAGATGTCTCTGTATAGCATCTAGCTGACTTGACCCAGGAGCAAGGTCCACTCAGAAGGTAGACCACACATTCGTAGCTCCCACCCGTTGCCTTCCCCATAGACGCCGAGATGTCTCAGTATAGGTACTAGCTGTTTTGACCCAGTAGCAAGTCCACACAATGTAGACCACACACTCAAAGCTCCCACCGGTTGCCATCCCCATAGACGCCGAGATGTCTCAGTATAGCTACTAGCTGTCTTGACCCAGTAGCAAGTCCACACAAGGTAGACCACACACTCAAAGCTCCCACCGGTTGCCATCCCCATAGACGCCGAGATGTCTCTGTATTGCTACTAGCTGTCTTGGCCCAGTAGCAAGTCCTCACAAGGTAGACCACACACTCAAAGCTCCCACCGTTTTACCTTCCCCATAGACGCCGAGATGTCTCGGTATAGCTACTAGCTGTCTTGGCCCAGTAGTAAGTCCGGACAGAAGGTAGACCACACATTTTAAGCTCCTACCGGTTCCCTCCCCCATAGACGCCGAGATGTCTCAGTATAGCTACTAGCTGTCTTGGCCCAGTAGCAAGTCCACACAAGGTAGACCACACACTCAAAGCTCCCAGCGGTTACCTTTCCCATAGACGCCGAGATGTCTCGGTATAGCTACTAGCTGTCTTCACCCAGTAGCAAGTCCACACAAGGTAGACCACACACTCAAAGCTCCCACCGGTTACCTTCCCCATAGACGCCGAGATGTCTCAGTATAGCGACTAGCTGTCTTGGCCTAGTAGTAAGTCCGGACAAGGTAGACCACACATTCTAAGCTCCCACCGGTTGCCTTCCCCATAGACTCCGAGATGTCTCAGTATAGCTACTAGCTGTTTTTGCCCAGTAGCAAGTCCACACAAGGTAGACTTTACACTCAAAGCTCCCACCGGTTGCCTTCCCCCATAGACGCCGAGATGTCTCAGTATAGCTACTAACTGTCTTGGCCCAGTAGCAAGTGCACACAAGGTAGACCACACATTCTTAGCTCCCACCGGTTGCCTTTTCCATAGACGCCAAGATGTCTCAGTATAGCTACTACCTGTCTTGGCCCAGTAGCAAGTCCACACAAGGTAGACCACACACTCAAAGCACCCAGCGGTTACCTTTCCCATAGACGCCGAGATGTCTCGGTATTTCTACTAGCTGTCTTGGCTCAGTAGTAAGTCCGGACAGAAGGTAGACCACACATTCTAAGCTCCCACCGGTTGCCTTCCCCATTGACTCCGAGATGTCTCAGTATTGCTACTAGCTGTTTTTGCCCAGTAGCACGTCCACACAAGGTAGACTTCACACTCAAAGCTCCCACCGGTTGCCTTCCCCATAGACGCCGAGATGTCTCAGTATAGCTACTAGCTGTCTTGGCCCAATAGCAAGTACACACAGAAGGTAGACCACTCATTCTTAGCTCCCACCTGTTGCCTTCCCCATAGACGCTGAGCTGTCTCAGTATAGGTACTAGCTGTCTTGACCCAGTAGCAAGTCCACACAATGTAGACCACACACTCAAAGCTCCCACCGGTTGCCTTCCCCATAGACGCCAAAATGTCTCAGTATAGCATCTAGCTGACTTGCCCCAGTAGCAAATACACACAGAAGGTAGACCACTCATTCTTAGCTCCCACCTGTTGCTTTCCCCATAGACGCCGAGCAGTCTCAGTATAGGTACTAGCTGTCTTGACCCAGTAGCAAGTCCACACAATGTAGACCACACACTCAAAGCTCCCACCGGTTGCCTTCCCCATAGACGCCAAAATGTCTCAGTATAGGTACTAGCTGTCTTCACCCAGTAGCAAGTCCACACAAGGTAGACCACACATTCAAAGCTCCCACCGGTTGCCTTCCCCATAGACGCCGAGATGTCTCAGTATAGCTACTAGCTGTCTTGGCCCAGTAGCAAGTCCACACAAGGTTGACCACACACTTAAAGCTCCCACCGGTTGCCTTCCCCATAGACGCCGAGATGTCTCAGTATAGCTACTAGCTGTCTTCACCCAGTAGCAAGTCCACACAGAAGGTAGACCACACACTCAAAGCTCCCACCGGTTACCTTCCCCATAGACGCCGAGATGTCTCAGTATAGCATCTAGCTGACTTGACCCAGTAGCAAGTCCACACAGAAGGTAGACCACACATTCTTAGCTCCTACCCGTTGCCTTCCCCATAGACGCCGAGATGTCTCAGTATAGCTACTAGCTGTCTTCAACCAGAAGCAAGTCCACACAAAGTAGACCACACACTCACAGCTGCCACCGGTTACCTTCCCCATAGACGCCGAGATGTCTGAGTATAGCTACTAGCTGTCTTGACCCAGTAACAAGTCCACACAGAAGGTAGACCACACATTCTTAGCTCCTACCGGTTGCTTTCCCCATAGACGCCGAGATGTCTCTGTATAGCATCTAGCTGACTTGACCCAGGAGCAAGGTCCACTCAGAAGGTAGACCACACATTCGTAGCTCCCACCCGTTGCCTTCCCCATATACGCCGAGATGTCTCAGTATAGGTACTAGCTGTTTTGACCCAGTAGCAAGTCCACACAATGTGGACCACACACTCAAAGCTCCCACCGGTTGCCATCCCCATAGACGCCGAGATGTCTCAGTATAGCTACTAGCTGTCTTGACCCAGTAGCAAGTCCACACAAGGTAGACCACACACTCAAAGCTCCCACCGGTTGCCATCCCCATAGACGCCGAGATGTCTCTGTATTGCTACTAGCTGTCTTGGCCCAGTAGCAAGTCCTCACAAGGTAGACCACACACTCAAAGCTCCCACCGTTTTACCTTCCCCATAGACGCCGAGATGTCTCGGTATAGCTACTAGCTGTCTTGGCCCAGTAGTAAGTCCGGACAGAAGGTAGACCACACATTTTAAGCTCCTACCGGTTCCCTCCCCCATAGACGCCGAGATGTCTCAGTATAGCTACTAGCTGTCTTGGCCCAGTAGCAAGTCCACACAAGGTAGACCACACACTCAAAGCTCCCAGCGGTTACCTTTCCCATAGACGCCGAGATGTCTCGGTATAGCTACTAGCTGTCTTCACCCAGTAGCAAGTCCACACAAGGTAGACCACACACTCAAAGCTCCCACCGGTTACCGTCCCCATAGACTCCGAGATGTCTCGGTATAGCTGCTAGTTGTTTATGCCCAGTAGCAAGTCCACACAAGGTAGACCACACACTCAGAGCTCCCACCGGTTGCCTTCCACATAGACGCCGAGATGTCTCAGTTTAGCTACTAGCTGTCTTGGCCCAGTAGCAAGTCCACACAAGGTTGACCACACACTCAAAGCTCCCACCGGTTGCCTTCCCCATAGACGCCGAAATGTCTCAGTATAGCATCTAGGTGACTTGACCCAGTAGCTAGTCCACACAGAAGGTAGACCACACATTCTTAGCTCCCACCGGTTGCTTTCCCCATAGACGCCGAGATGTCTCAGTATAGCATCTAGCTGACTTGACCCAGGAGCAAGGTCCACACAGAAGGTAGACCACACATTCGTAGCTCCCACCCGTTGCCTTCCCCATAGACGCCGAGATGTCTCAGTATAGGTACTAGCTGTCTTGACCCAGTAGCAAGTCCACACAATGTAGACCACACACTCAAAGCTCCCACCGGTTGCCATCCCCATAGACCCCGAGATGTCTCAGTATAGCTACTAGCTGTCTTCATTCAGTAGCAAGTCCACACAAGGTAGACCACACACTCAAAGCTCCCAGCGGTTACCTTTCCCATAGACGCCGAGATGTCTCGGCATAGCTATTGGCTGTCTTCACCTAGTAGCAAGTCCACACAGAAGGTAGACCACACATTCTTAGCTCCCACCGGTTGCTTTCCCCATAGACGCCGAGATGTCTCAGTATAGCATCTAGCTGACTTGACCCAGGTGCAAGGTCCACACAGAAGGTAGACCGCACACTCAGCGCTCCCACCGGTTGCCTTTCCCATAGACGCCGAGATGTCTCAGTATAGCTACTAGCTGTCTTGGCCCAGTAGCAAGTCCACACAAGGTTGACCACACACTCAAAGCTCCCACCGGTTGCCTTCCCCATAGACGCCGAGATGTCTCAGTATAGCTACTAGCTGTCTTGGCCCAGTAGCAAGTCCACACAATGTAGACCACACACTCAAAGCCTCCACCGGTTGCCATCCCCATAGACGCCGAGATGTCTCAGTATAGCTACTAGCTGTCTTGGCCTAGTAGTAAGTCCGGACAAGGTAGACCACACATTCTAAGCTCCCACCGGTTGCCTTCCCCATAGACTCCGAGATGTCTCAGTATAGCTACTAGCTGTTTTTGCCCAGTAGCAAGTCCACACAAGGTAGACTTCACACTCAAAGCTCCCACCGGTTGCCTTCCCCCATAGACGCCGAGATGTCTCAGTATAGCTACTTACTGTCTTGGCCCAGTAGCAAGTGCACACAAGGTAGACCACACATTCTTAGCTCCCACCGGTTGCCTTCCCCATAGACGCCGAGATGTCTCAGTATAGCAACTACCTGTCTTGGCCCAGTAGCAAGTCCACACAAGGTAGACCACACACTCAAAGCAACCAGCGGTTACCTTTCCCATAGACGCCGAGATGTCTCGGTATAGCTACTAGCTGTCTTGGCCCAGTAGTAAGTCCGGACAGAAGGTAGACCACACATTCTAAGCTCCCACCGGTTGCCTTCCCCATAGACTCCGAGATGTCTCAGTATAGCTACTAGCTGTTTTTGCCCAGTAGCACGTCCACACAAGGTAGACTTCACACTCAAAGCTCCCACCGGTTGCCTTCCCCATAGACGCCGAGAAGTCTCAGTATAGCTACTAGCTGTCTTGGCCCAATAGCAAGTACACACAGAAGGTAGACCACTCATTCTTAGCTCCCACCTGTTGCCTTCCCCATAGACGCCGA
The DNA here is from genome assembly GCA_921293005.1 of Nemoura dubitans. Taxonomy (NCBI): domain Eukaryota; kingdom Metazoa; phylum Arthropoda; class Insecta; order Plecoptera; family Nemouridae; genus Nemoura; species Nemoura dubitans. The sequence goes on along the minus strand of OV121074.1, from coordinate 46,755,296 downwards.
GCTGTCTCAGTATAGGTACTAGCTGTCTTGACCCAGTAGCAAGTCCACACAATGTAGACCACACACTCAAAGCTCCCACCGGTTGCCTTCCCCATAGACGCCGAGATGTCTCAGTATAGCATCTAGCTGACTTGCCCCAGTAGCAAATACACACAGAAGGTAGACCACTCATTCTTAGCTCCCACCTGTTGCTTTCCCCATAGACGCCGAGCAGTCTCAGTATAGCTACTAGCTTTCTTGGCCCAGTAGCAAGTCCACACAAGGTTGACCACACACTCAAAGCTCCCACCGGTTGCCTTCCCCATAGACGCCGAGATGTCTCAGTATAGGTACTAGCTGTCTTCACCCAGTAGCAAGTCCACACAAGGTAGACCACACATTCAAAGCTCCCACCGGTTGCCTTCCCCATAGACGCCGAGATGTCTCAGTATAGCTACTAGCTGTCTTGGCCCAGTAGCAAGTCCACACAAGGTTGACCACACACTTAAAGCTCCCACCGGTTGCCTTCCCCATAGACGCCGAGATGTCTCAGTATAGCTACTAGCTGTCTTCACCCAGTAGCAAGTCCACACAGAAGGTAGACCACACACTCAAAGCTCCCACCGGTTACCTTCCCCATAGACGCCGAGATGTCTCAGTATAGCATCTAGCTGACTTGACCCAGTAGCAAGTCCACACAGAAGGTAGACCACACATTCTTAGCTCCTACCGGTTGCTTTCCCCATAGACGCCGAGATGTCTCTGTATAGCATCTAGCTGACTTGACCCAGGAGCAAGGTCCACTCAGAAGGTAGACCACACATTCGTAGCTCCCACCCGTTGCCTTCCCCATATACGCCGAGATGTCTCAGTATAGGTACTAGCTGTTTTGACCCAGTAGCAAGTCCACACAATGTGGACCACACACTCAAAGCTCCCACCGGTTGCCATCCCCATAGACGCCGAGATGTCTCAGTATAGCTACTAGCTGTCTTGACCCAGTAGCAAGTCCACACAAGGTAGACCACACACTCAAAGCTCCCACCGGTTGCCATCCCCATAGACGCCGAGATGTCTCTGTATTGCTACTAGCTGTCTTGGCCCAGTAGCAAGTCCTCACAAGGTAGACCACACACTCAAAGCTCCCACCGTTTTACCTTCCCCATAGACGCCGAGATGTCTCGGTATAGCTACTAGCTGTCTTGGCCCAGTAGTAAGTCCGGACAGAAGGTAGACCACACATTTTAAGCTCCTACCGGTTCCCTCCCCCATAGACGCCGAGATGTCTCAGTATAGCTACTAGCTGTCTTGGCCCAGTAGCAAGTCCACACAAGGTAGACCACACACTCAAAGCTCCCAGCGGTTACCTTTCCCATAGACGCCGAGATGTCTCGGTATAGCTACTAGCTGTCTTCACCCAGTAGCAAGTCCACACAAGGTAGACCACACACTCAAAGCTCCCACCGGTTACCGTCCCCATAGACTCCGAGATGTCTCGTTATAGCTGCTAGTTGTTTATGCCCAGTAGCAAGTCCACACAAGGTAGACCACACACTCAGAGCTCCCACCGGTTGCCTTCCACATAGACGCCGAGATGTCTCAGTTTAGCTACTAGCTGTCTTGGCCCAGTAGCAAGTCCACACAAGGTTGACCACACACTCAAAGCTCCCACCGGTTGCCTTCCCCATAGACGCCGAAATGTCTCAGTATAGCATCTAGGTGACTTGACCCAGTAGCTAGTCCACACAGAAGGTAGACCACACATTCTTAGCTCCCACCGGTTGCTTTCCCCATAGACGCCGAGATGTCTCAGTATAGCATCTAGCTGACTTGACCCAGGAGCAAGGTCCACACAGAAGGTAGACCACACATTCGTAGCTCCCACCCGTTGCCTTCCCCATAGACGCCGAGATGTCTCAGTATAGGTACTAGCTGTCTTGACCCAGTAGCAAGTCCACACAATGTAGACCACACACTCAAAGCTCCCACCGGTTGCCATCCCCATAGACCCCGAGATGTCTCAGTATAGCTACTAGCTGTCTTCATTCAGTAGCAAGTCCACACAAGGTAGACCACACACTCAAAGCTCCCAGCGGTTACCTTTCCCATAGACGCCGAGATGTCTCGGCATAGCTATTGGCTGTCTTCACCTAGTAGCAAGTCCACACAGAAGGTAGACCACACATTCTTAGCTCCCACCGGTTGCTTTCCCCATAGACGCCGAGATGTCTCAGTATAGCATCTAGCTGACTTGACCCAGGTGCAAGGTCCACACAGAAGGTAGACCTCACACTCAGCGCTCCCACCGGTTGCCTTTCCCATAGACGCCGAGATGTCTCAGTATAGCTACTAGCTGTCTTGGCCCAGTAGCAAGTCCACACAAGGTTGACCACACACTCAAAGCTCCCACCGGTTGCCTTCCCCATAGACGCCGAGATGTCTCAGTATAGCTACTAGCTGTCTTGGCCCAGTAGCAAGTCCACACAATGTAGACCACACACTCAAAGCCTCCACCGGTTGCCATCCCCATAGACGCCGAGATGTCTCAGTATAGCTACTAGCTGTCTTGGCCTAGTAGTAAGTCCGGACAAGGTAGACCACACATTCTAAGCTCCCACCGGTTGCCTTCCCCATAGACTCCGAGATGTCTCAGTATAGCTACTAGCTGTTTTTGCCCAGTAGCAAGTCCACACAAGGTAGACTTCACACTCAAAGCTCCCACCGGTTGCCTTCCCCCATAGACGCCGAGATGTCTCAGTATAGCTACTAACTGTCTTGGCCCAGTAGCAAGTGCACACAAGGTAGACCACACATTCTTAGCTCCCACCGGTTGCCTTCCCCATAGACGCCGAGATGTCTCAGTATAGCAACTACCTGTCTTGGCCCAGTAGCAAGTCCACACAAGGTAGACCACACACTCAAAGCAACCAGCGGTTACCTTTCCCATAGACGCCGAGATGTCTCGGTATAGCTACTAGCTGTCTTGGCCCAGTAGTAAGTCCGGACAGAAGGTAGACCACACATTCTAAGCTCCCACCGGTTGCCTTCCCCATAGACTCCGAGATGTCTCAGTATAGCTACTAGCTGTTTTTGCCCAGTAGCACGTCCACACAAGGTAGACTTCACACTCAAAGCTCCCACCGGTTGCCTTCCCCATAGACGCCGAGAAGTCTCAGTATAGCTACTAGCTGTCTTGGCCCAATAGCAAGTACACACAGAAGGTAGACCACTCATTCTTAGCTCCCACCTGTTGCCTTCCCCATAGACGCCGAGCTGTCTCAGTATAGGTACTAGCTGTCTTGACCCAGTAGCAAGTCCACACAATGTAGACCACACACTCAAAGCTCCCACCGGTTGCCTTCCCCATAGACGCCGAGATGTCTCAGTATAGCATCTAGCTGACTTGCCCCAGTAGCAAATACACACAGAAGGTAGACCACTCATTCTTAGCTCCCACCTGTTGCTTTCCCCATAGACGCCGAGCAGTCTCAGTATAGCTACTAGCTTTCTTGGCCCAGTAGCAAGTCCACACAAGGTTGACCACACACTCAAAGCTCCCACCGGTTGCCTTCCCCATAGACGCCGAGATGTCTCAGTATAGGTACTAGCTGTCTTCACCCAGTAGCAAGTCCACACAAGGTAGACCACACATTCAAAGCTCCCACCGGTTGCCTTCCCCATAGACGCCGAGATGTCTCAGTATAGCTACTAGCTGTCTTGGCCCAGTAGCAAGTCCACACAAGGTTGACCACACACTTAAAGCTCCCACCGGTTGCCTTCCCCATAGACGCCGAGATGTCTCAGTATAGCTACTAGCTGTCTTCACCCAGTAGCAAGTCCACACAGAAGGTAGACCACACACTCAAAGCTCCCACCGGTTACCTTCCCCATAGACGCCGAGATGTCTCAGTATAGCATCTAGCTGACTTGACCCAGTAGCAAGTCCACACAGAAGGTAGACCACACATTCTTAGCTCCTACCCGTTGCCTTCCCCATAGACGCCGAGATGTCTCAGTATAGCTACTAGCTGTCTTCAACCAGAAGCAAGTCCACACAAAGTAGACCACACACTCACAGCTGCCACCGGTTACCTTCCCCATAGACGCCGAGATGTCTGAGTATAGCTACTAGCTGTCTTGACCCAGTAACAAGTCCACACAGAAGGTAGACCACACATTCTTAGCTCCTACCGGTTGCTTTCCCCATAGACGCCGAGATGTCTCTGTATAGCATCTAGCTGACTTGACCCAGGAGCAAGGTCCACTCAGAAGGTAGACCACACATTCGTAGCTCCCACCCGTTGCCTTCCCCATATACGCCGAGATGTCTCAGTATAGGTACTAGCTGTTTTGACCCAGTAGCAAGTCCACACAATGTGGACCACACACTCAAAGCTCCCACCGGTTGCCATCCCCATAGACGCCGAGATGTCTCAGTATAGCTACTAGCTGTCTTGACCCAGTAGCAAGTCCACACAAGGTAGACCACACACTCAAAGCTCCCACCGGTTGCCATCCCCATAGACGCCGAGATGTCTCTGTATTGCTACTAGCTGTCTTGGCCCAGTAGCAAGTCCTCACAAGGTAGACCACACACTCAAAGCTCCCACCGTTTTACCTTCCCCATAGACGCCGAGATGTCTCGGTATAGCTACTAGCTGTCTTGGCCCAGTAGTAAGTCCGGACAGAAGGTAGACCACACATTTTAAGCTCCTACCGGTTCCCTCCCCCATAGACGCCGAGATGTCTCAGTATAGCTACTAGCTGTCTTGGCCCAGTAGCAAGTCCACACAAGGTAGACCACACACTCAAAGCTCCCAGCGGTTACCTTTCCCATAGACGCCGAGATGTCTCGGTATAGCTACTAGCTGTCTTCACCCAGTAGCAAGTCCACACAAGGTAGACCACACACTCAAAGCTCCCACCGGTTACCGTCCCCATAGACTCCGAGATGTCTCGGTATAGCTGCTAGTTGTTTATGCCCAGTAGCAAGTCCACACAAGGTAGACCACACACTCAGAGCTCCCACCGGTTGCCTTCCACATAGACGCCGAGATGTCTCAGTTTAGCTACTAGCTGTCTTGGCCCAGTAGCAAGTCCACACAAGGTTGACCACACACTCAAAGCTCCCACCGGTTGCCTTCCCCATAGACGCCGAAATGTCTCAGTATAGCATCTAGGTGACTTGACCCAGTAGCTAGTCCACACAGAAGGTAGACCACACATTCTTAGCTCCCACCGGTTGCTTTCCCCATAGACGCCGAGATGTCTCAGTATAGCATCTAGCTGACTTGACCCAGGAGCAAGGTCCACACAGAAGGTAGACCACACATTCGTAGCTCCCACCCGTTGCCTTCCCCATAGACGCCGAGATGTCTCAGTATAGGTACTAGCTGTCTTGACCCAGTAGCAAGTCCACACAATGTAGACCACACACTCAAAGCTCCCACCGGTTGCCATCCCCATAGACCCCGAGATGTCTCAGTATAGCTACTAGCTGTCTTCATTCAGTAGCAAGTCCACACAAGGTAGACCACACACTCAAAGCTCCCAGCGGTTACCTTTCCCATAGACGCCGAGATGTCTCGGCATAGCTATTGGCTGTCTTCACCTAGTAGCAAGTCCACACAGAAGGTAGACCACACATTCTTAGCTCCCACCGGTTGCTTTCCCCATAGACGCCGAGATGTCTCAGTATAGCATCTAGCTGACTTGACCCAGGTGCAAGGTCCACACAGAAGGTAGACCGCACACTCAGCGCTCCCACCGGTTGCCTTTCCCATAGACGCCGAGATGTCTCAGTATAGCTACTAGCTGTCTTGGCCCAGTAGCAAGTCCACACAAGGTAGACCACACACTCAAAGCTCCCACCGGTTGCCTTCCCCATAGACGCCGAGATGTCTCAGTATAGCTACTAGCTGTCTTGGCCCAGTAGCAAGTCCACACAATGTAGACCACACACTCAAAGCCTCCACCGGTTGCCATCCCCATAGACGCCGAGATGTCTCAGTATAGCTACTAGCTGTCTTGGCCTAGTAGTAAGTCCGGACAAGGTAGACCACACATTCTAAGCTCCCACCGGTTGCCTTCCCCATAGACTCCGAGATGTCTCAGTATAGCTACTAGCTGTTTTTGCCCAGTAGCAAGTCCACACAAGGTAGACTTCACACTCAAAGCTCCCACCGGTTGCCTTCCCCCATAGACGCCGAGATGTCTCAGTATAGCTACTAACTGTCTTGGCCCAGTAGCAAGTGCACACAAGGTAGACCACACATTCTTAGCTCCCACCGGTTGCCTTCCCCATAGACGCCGAGATGTCTCAGTATAGCAACTACCTGTCTTGGCCCAGTAGCAAGTCCACACAAGGTAGACCACACACTCAAAGCAACCAGCGGTTACCTTTCCCATAGACGCCGAGATGTCTCGGTATAGCTACTAGCTGTCTTGGCCCAGTAGTAAGTCCGGACAGAAGGTAGACCACACATTCTAAGCTCCCACCGGTTGCCTTCCCCATAGACTCCGAGATGTCTCAGTATAGCTACTAGCTGTTTTTGCCCAGTAGCACGTCCACACAAGGTAGACTTCACACTCAAAGCTCCCACCGGTTGCCTTCCCCATAGACGCCGAGAAGTCTCAGTATAGCTACTAGCTGTCTTGGCCCAATAGCAAGTACACACAGAAGGTAGACCACTCATTCTTAGCTCCCACCTGTTGCCTTCCCCATAGACGCCGAGCTGTCTCAGTATAGGTACTAGCTGTCTTGACCCAGTAGCAAGTCCACACAATGTAGACCACACACTCAAAGCTCCCACCGGTTGCCTTCCCCATAGACGCCGAGATGTCTCAGTATAGCATCTAGCTGACTTGCCCCAGTAGCAAATACACACAGAAGGTAGACCACTCATTCTTAGCTCCCACCTGTTGCTTTCCCCATAGACGCCGAGCAGTCTCAGTATAGCTACTAGCTTTCTTGGCCCAGTAGCAAGTCCACACAAGGTTGACCACACACTCAAAGCTCCCACCGGTTGCCTTCCCCATAGACGCCGAGATGTCTCAGTATAGCTACTAGCTGTCTTCACCCAGTAGCAAGTCCACACAGAAGGTAGACCACACACTCAAAGCTCCCACCGGTTACCTTCCCCATAGACGCCGAGATGTCTCAGTATAGCATCTAGCTGACTTGACCCAGTAGCAAGTCCACACAGAAGGTAGACCACACATTCTTAGCTCCCACCCGTTGCCTTCCCCATAGACGCCGAGATGTCTCAGTATAGGTACTAGCTGTCTTCACCCAGTAGCAAGTCCTCACAAGGTAGACCACACATTCAAAGCTCCCACCGGTTGCCTTCCCCATAGACGCCGAGATGTCTCAGTATAGCTACTAGCTGTCTTGACCCAGTAGCATGTCCGGACAGAAGGTAGACCACACACTCAAAGCTCCCACCGGTTACCTTCCCCATAGACGCCGAGAAGTCTCAGTATAGCATCTAGCTGACTTGACCCAGTAGCAAGTCCACACAGAAGGTAGACCACACATTCTTAGCTGCCACCCGTTGCCTTCCCCATAGACGCCGAGATGTCTCAGTATAGCTACTAGCTGTCTTCAACCAGTAGCAAGTCCACACAAAGTAGACCACACACTCAAAGCTGCCACCGGTTACCTTCCCCATAGACGCCGAGATGTCTCAGTATAGCTACTAGCTGTCTTGACCCAGTAGCAAGTCCACACAGAAGGTAGACCACACATTCATAGCTCCTACCGGTTGCTTTCCCCATAGACGCCGAGATGTCTCAGTATAGCATCTAGCTGACTTGACCCAGGAGCAAGGTCCACTCAGAAGGTAGACCACACATTCGTAGCTCCCACCCGTTACCTTCCCCATAGACGCCGAGATGTCTCAGTATAGCTACTAGCTGTCTTGACCCAGTAGCAAGTCCACACAGAAGGTAGACCACACATTCTTAGCTCCTACCGGTTGCTTTCCCCATAGACGCCGAGATGTCTCTGTATAGCATCTAGCTGACTTGACCCAGGAGCAAGGTCCACTCAGAAGGTAGACCACACATTCGTAGCTCCCACCCGTTGCCTTCCCCATAGACGCCGAGATGTCTCAGTATAGGTACTAGCTGTTTTGACCCAGTAGCAAGTCCACACAATGTAGACCACACACTCAAAGCTCCCACCGGTTGCCATCCCCATAGACGCCGAGATGTCTCAGTATAGCTACTAGCTGTCTTGACCCAGTAGCAAGTCCACACAAGGTAGACCACACACTCAAAGCTCCCACCGGTTGCCATCCCCATAGACGCCGAGATGTCTCTGTATTGCTACTAGCTGTCTTGGCCCAGTAGCAAGTCCTCACAAGGTAGACCACACACTCAAAGCTCCCACCGTTTTACCTTCCCCATAGACGCCGAGATGTCTCGGTATAGCTACTAGCTGTCTTGGCCTAGTAGTAAGTCCGGACAGAAGGTAGACCACACATTTTAAGCTCCTACCGGTTCCCTCCCCCATAGACGCCGAGATGTCTCAGTATAGCTACTAGCTGTCTTGGCCCAGTAGCAAGTCCACACAAGGTAGACCACACACTCAAAGCTCCCAGCGGTTACCTTTCCCATAGACGCCGAGATGTCTCGGTATAGCTACTAGCTGTCTTCACCCAGTAGCAAGTCCACACAAGGTAGACCACACACTCAAAGCTCCCACCGGTTGCCTTCCCCCATAGACGCCGAGATGTCTCAGTATAGCTACTAACTGTCTTGGCCCAGTAGCAAGTGCACACAAGGTAGACCACACATTCTTAGCTCCCACCGGTTGCCTTTTCCATAGACGCCAAGATGTCTCAGTATAGCTACTACCTGTCTTGGCCCAGTAGCAAGTCCACACAAGGTAGACCACACACTCAAAGCACCCAGCGGTTACCTTTCCCATAGACGCCGAGATGTCTCGGTATTTCTACTAGCTGTCTTGGCTCAGTAGTAAGTCCGGACAGAAGGTAGACCACACATTCTAAGCTCCCACCGGTTGCCTTCCCCATTGACTCCGAGATGTCTCAGTATTGCTACTAGCTGTTTTTGCCCAGTAGCACGTCCACACAAGGTAGACTTCACACTCAAAGCTCCCACCGGTTGCCTTCCCCATAGACGCCGAGATGTCTCAGTATAGCTACTAGCTGTCTTGGCCCAATAGCAAGTACACACAGAAGGTAGACCACTCATTCTTAGCTCCCACCTGTTGCCTTCCCCATAGACGCTGAGCTGTCTCAGTATAGGTACTAGCTGTCTTGACCCAGTAGCAAGTCCACACAATGTAGACCACACACTCAAAGCTCCCACCGGTTGCCTTCCCCATAGACGCCAAAATGTCTCAGTATAGCATCTAGCTGACTTGCCCCAGTAGCAAATACACACAGAAGGTAGACCACTCATTCTTAGCTCCCACCTGTTGCTTTCCCCATAGACGCCGAGCAGTCTCAGTATAGGTACTAGCTGTCTTGACCCAGTAGCAAGTCCACACAATGTAGACCACACACTCAAAGCTCCCACCGGTTGCCTTCCCCATAGACGCCAAAATGTCGCAGTATAGGTACTAGCTGTCTTCACCCAGTAGCAAGTCCACACAAGGTAGACCACACATTCAAAGCTCCCACCGGTTGCCTTCCCCATAGACGCCGAGATGTCTCAGTATAGCTACTAGCTGTCTTGGCCCAGTAGCAAGTCCACACAAGGTTGACCACACACTTAAAGCTCCCACCGGTTGCCTTCCCCATAGACGCCGAGATGTCTCAGTATAGCTACTAGCTGTCTTCACCCAGTAGCAAGTCCACACAGAAGGTAGACCACACACTCAAAGCTCCCACCGGTTACCTTCCCCATAGACGCCGAGATGTCTCAGTATAGCATCTAGCTGACTTGACCCAGTAGCAAGTCCACACAGAAGGTAGACCACACATTCTTAGCTCCTACCCGTTGCCTTCCCCATAGACGCCGAGATGTCTCAGTATAGCTACTAGCTGTCTTCAACCAGAAGCAAGTCCACACAAAGTAGACCACACACTCACAGCTGCCACCGGTTACCTTCCCCATAGACGCCGAGATGTCTGAGTATAGCTACTAGCTGTCTTGACCCAGTAACAAGTCCACACAGAAGGTAGACCACACATTCTTAGCTCCTACCGGTTGCTTTCCCCATAGACGCCGAGATGTCTCTGTATAGCATCTAGCTGACTTGACCCAGGAGCAAGGTCCACTCAGAAGGTAGACCACACATTCGTAGCTCCCACCCGTTGCCTTCCCCATATACGCCGAGATGTCTCAGTATAGGTACTAGCTGTTTTGACCCAGTAGCAAGTCCACACAATGTGGACCACACACTCAAAGCTCCCACCGGTTGCCATCCCCATAGACGCCGAGATGTCTCAGTATAGCTACTAGCTGTCTTGACCCAGTAGCAAGTCCACACAAGGTAGACCACACACTCAAAGCTCCCACCGGTTGCCATCCCCATAGACGCCGAGATGTCTCTGTATTGCTACTAGCTGTCTTGGCCCAGTAGCAAGTCCTCACAAGGTAGACCACACACTCAAAGCTCCCACCGTTTTACCTTCCCCATAGACGCCGAGATGTCTCGGTATAGCTACTAGCTGTCTTGGCCCAGTAGCAAGTCCACACAAGGTAGACCACACACTCAAAGCTCCCAGCGGTTACCTTTCCCATAGACGCCGAGATGTCTCGGTATAGCTACTAGCTGTCTTCACCCAGTAGCAAGTCCACACAAGGTAGACCACACACTCAAAGCTCCCACCGGTTACCTTCCCCATAGACTCCGAGATGTCTCGGTATAGCTGCTAGTTGTTTATGCCCAGTAGCAAGTCCACACAAGGTAGACCACACACTCAGAGCTCCCACCGGTTGCCTTCCACATAGACGCCGAGATGTCTCAGTTTAGCTACTAGCTGTCTTGGCCCAGTAGCAAGTCCACACAAGGTTGACCACACACTCAAAGCTCCCACCGGTTGCCTTCCCCATAGACGCCGAAATGTCTCAGTATAGCATCTAGGTGACTTGACCCAGTAGCTAGTCCACACAGAAGGTAGACCACACATTCTTAGCTCCCACCGGTTGCTTTCCCCATAGACGCCGAGATGTCTCAGTATAGCATCTAGCTGACTTGACCCAGGAGCAAGGTCCACACAGAAGGTAGACCACACATTCGTAGCTCCCACCCGTTGCCTTCCCCATAGACGCCGAGATGTCTCAGTATAGGTACTAGCTGTCTTGACCCAGTAGCAAGTCCACACAATGTAGACCACACACTCAAAGCTCCCACCGGTTGCCATCCCCATAGACCCCGAGATGTCTCAGTATAGCTACTAGCTGTCTTCATTCAGTAGCAAGTCCACACAAGGTAGACCACACACTCAAAGCTCCCAGCGGTTACCTTTCCCATAGACGCCGAGATGTCTCGGCATAGCTATTGGCTGTCTTCACCTAGTAGCAAGTCCACACAGAAGGTAGACCACACATTCTTAGCTCCCACCGGTTGCTTTCCCCATAGACGCCGAGATGTCTCAGTATAGCATCTAGCTGACTTGACCCAGGTGCAAGGTCCACACAGAAGGTAGACCGCACACTCAGCGCTCCCACCGGTTGCCTTTCCCATAGACGCCGAGATGTCTCAGTATAGCTACTAGCTGTCTTGGCCCAGTAGCAAGTCCACACAAGGTTGACCACACACTCAAAGCTCCCACCGGTTGCCTTCCCCATAGACGCCGAGATGTCTCAGTATAGCTACTAGCTGTCTTGGCCCAGTAGCAAGTCCACACAATGTAGACCACACACTCAAAGCCTCCACCGGTTGCCATCCCCATAGACGCCGAGATGTCTCAGTATAGCTACTAGCTGTCTTGGCCTAGTAGTAAGTCCGGACAAGGTAGACCACACATTCTAAGCTCCCACCGGTTGCCTTCCCCATAGACTCCGAGATGTCTCAGTATAGCTACTAGCTGTTTTTGCCCAGTAGCAAGTCCACACAAGGTAGACTTCACACTCAAAGCTCCCACCGGTTGCCTTCCCCCATAGACGCCGAGATGTCTCAGTATAGCTACTAACTGTCTTGGCCCAGTAGCAAGTGCACACAAGGTAGACCACACATTCTTAGCTCCCACCGGTTGCCTTCCCCATAGACGCCGAGATGTCTCAGTATAGCAACTACCTGTCTTGGCCCAGTAGCAAGTCCACACAAGGTAGACCACACACTCAAAGCAACCAGCGGTTACCTTTCCCATAGACGCCGAGATGTCTCGGTATAGCTACTAGCTGTCTTGGCCCAGTAGTAAGTCCGGACAGAAGGTAGACCACACATTCTAAGCTCCCACCGGTTGCCTTCCCCATAGACTCCGAGATGTCTCAGTATAGCTACTAGCTGTTTTTGCCCAGTAGCACGTCCACACAAGGTAGACTTCACACTCAAAGCTCCCACCGGTTGCCTTCCCCATAGACGCCGAGATGTCTCAGTATAGCTACTAGCTGTCTTGGCCCAATAGCAAGTACACACAGAAGGTAGACCACTCATTCTTAGCTCCCACCTGTTGCCTTCCCCATAGACGCCGAGCTGTCTCAGTATAGGTACTAGCTGTCTTGACCCAGTAGCAAGTCCACACAATGTAGACCACACACTCAAAGCTCCCACCGGTTGCCTTCCCCATAGACGCCGAGATGTCTCAGTATAGCATCTAGCTGACTTGCCCCAGTAGCAAATACACACAGAAGGTAGACCACTCATTCTTAGCTCCCACCTGTTGCTTTCCCCATAGACGCCGAGCAGTCTCAGTATAGCTACTAGCTTTCTTGGCCCAGTAGCAAGTCCACACAAGGTTGACCACACACTCAAAGCTCCCACCGGTTGCCTTCCCCATAGACGCCGAGATGTCTCAGTATAGCTACTAGCTGTCTTCACCCAGTAGCAAGTCCACACAGAAGGTAGACCACACACTCAAAGCTCCCACCGGTTACCTTCCCCATAGACGCCGAGATGTCTCAGTATAGCATCTAGCTGACTTGACCCAGTAGCAAGTCCACACAGAAGGTAGACCACACATTCTTAGCTCCCACCCGTTGCCTTCCCCATAGACGCCGAGATGTCTCAGTATAGGTACTAGCTGTCTTCACCCAGTAGCAAGTCCTCACAAGGTAGACCACACATTCAAAGCTCCCACCGGTTGCCTTCCCCATAGACGCCGAGATGTCTCAGTATAGCTACTAGCTGTCTTGACCCAGTAGCATGTCCGGACAGAAGGTAGACCACACACTCAAAGCTCCCACCGGTTACCTTCCCCATAGACGCCGAGAAGTCTCAGTATAGCATCTAGCTGACTTGACCCAGTAGCAAGTCCACACAGAAGGTAGACCACACATTCTTAGCTGCCACCCGTTGCCTTCCCCATAGACGCCGAGATGTCTCAGTATAGCTACTAGCTGTCTTCAACCAGTAGCAAGTCCACACAAAGTAGACCACACACTCAAAGCTGCCACCGGTTACCTTCCCCATAGACGCCGAGATGTCTCAGTATAGCATCTAGCTGACTTGACCCAGGAGCAAGGTCCACTCAGAAGATAGACCACACATTCGTAGCTCCCACCCGTTGCCTTCCCCATAGACGCCAAATTGTCTCAGTATAGGTACTAGCTGTTTTGACCCAGTAGCAAGTCCACACAATGTAGACCACACACTCAAAGCTCCCACCGGTTGCCATCCCCATAGACGCCGAGATGTCTCAGTATAGCTACTAGCTGTCTTGACCCAGTAGCAAGTCCACACAAGGTAGACCACACACTCAAAGCTCCCACCGGTTGCCATCCCCATAGACGCCGAGATGTCTCCGTATTGCTACTAGCTGTCTTGGCCCAGTAGCAAGTCCTCACAAGGTAGACCACACACTCAAAGCTCCCACCGGTTACCTTCCCCATAGACGCCGAGATGTCTCGGTATAGCTACTAGCTGTCTTGGCCCAGTAGTAAGTCCGGACAGAAGGTAGACCACACATTTTAAGCTCCCACCGGTTCCCTCCCCCATAAACGCCGAGATGTCTCAGTATAGCTACTAGCTGTCTTGGCCCAGTAGCAAGTCCACACAAGGTAGACCACACACTCAAAGCTCCCAGCGGTTACCTTTCCCATAGACGCCGAGATGTCTCGGTATAGCTACTAGCTGTCTTCACCCAGTAGCAAGTCCACACAAGGTAGACCACACACTCAAAGCTCCCACCGGTTACCTTCCCCATAGACGCCGAGATGTCTCGGTATAGCTTCTAGTTGTTTTTGCCCAGTAGCAAGTCCACACAAGGTAGACCACACACTCAGAGCTCCCACCGGTTGTCTTCCACATAGACGCCGAGATGTCTCAGTTTAGCTACTAGCTGTCTTGGCCCAGTAGCAAGTCCACACAAGGTTGACCACACACTCAAAGCTCCCACCGGTTGCCTTCCCCATAGACGCCGAAATGTCTCAGTATAGCATTTAGGTGACTTGACCCAGTAGCTAGTCCACACAGAAGGTAGACCACACATTCTTAGCTCCCACCGGTTGCTTTCCCCATAGACGCCGAGATGTCTCAGTATAGCATCTAGCTGTCTTCATTCAGTAGCAAGTCCACACAAGGTAGACCACACACTCAAAGCTCCCAGCGGTTACCTTTCCCATAGACGCCGAGATGTCTCGGCATAGCTATTGGCTGTCTTCACCTAGTAGCAAGTCCACACAGAAGGTAGACCACACATTCTTAGCTCCCACCGGTTGCTTTCCCCATAGACGCCGAGATGTCTCAGTATAGCATCTAGCTGACTTGACCCAGGTGCAAGGTCCACACAGAAGGTAGACCGCACACTCAGCGCTCCCACCGGTTGCCTTTCCCATAGACGCCGAGATGTCTCAGTATAGCTACTAGCTGTCTTGGCCCAGTAGCAAGTCCACACAAGGTTGACCACACACTCAAAGCTCCCACCGGTTGCCTTCCCCATAGACGCCGAGATGTCTCAGTATAGCTACTAGCTGTCTTGGCCTAGTAGTAAGTCCGGACAAGGTAGACCACACATTCTAAGCTCCCACCGGTTGCCTTCCCCATAGACTCCGAGATGTCTCAGTATAGCTACTAGCTGTTTTTGCCCAGTAGCAAGTCCACACAAGGTAGACTTCACACTCAAAGCTCCCACCGGTTGCCTTCCCCCATTGACGCCGAGATGTCTCAGTATAGCTACTAACTGTCTTGGCCCAGTAGCAAGTGCACACAAGGTAGACCACACATTCTTAGCTCCCACCGGTTGCCTTCCCCATAGACGCCGAGATGTCTCAGTATAGCTACTACCTGTCTTGGCCCAGTAGCAAGTCCACACAAGGTAGACCACACACTCAAAGCACCCAGCGGTTACCTTTCCCATAGACGCCGAGATGTCTCGGTATAGCTACTAGCTGTCTTGGCCCAGTAGTAAGTCCGGACAGAAGGTAGACCACACATTCTAAGCTCCCACCGGTTGCCTTCCCCCATTGACGCCGAGATGTCTCAGTATAGCTACTAACTGTCTTGGCCCAGTAGCAAGTGCACACAAGGTAGACCACACATTCTTAGCTCCCACCGGTTGCCTTCCCCATAGACGCCGAGATGTCTCAGTATAGCTACTACCTGTCTTGGCCCAGTAGCAAGTCCACACAAGGTAGACCACACACTCAAAGCACCCAGCGGTTACCTTTCCCATAGACGCCGAGATGTCTCGGTATAGCTACTAGCTGTCTTGGCCCAGTAGTAAGTCCGGACAGAAGGTAGACCACACATTCTAAGCTCCCACCGGTTGCCTTTCCCATAGACTCCGAGATGTCTTAGTATAGCTACTAGCTGTTTTTGCCCAGTAGCAAGTCCACACAAGGTAAACTTCACACTCAAAGCTCCCACCGGTTGGCTTCCCCATAGACGCCGAGATGTCTCAGTATAGCTACTAGCTGTCTTGGCCCAATAGCAAGTCCACACAAGGTTGACCACACACTCAAAGCTCCCACCGGTTGCCTTCCCCATTGACGCCGAGATGTCTAAGTATAGCTACTAGCTGTCTTAGCCCAGTAGCAAGTCCACAAAAGGTTGACCACACACTTAAAGCTCCCGCCGGTTGCCTTCCCCATTGACGCCGAGATGTCTCAGTATAGCTACTAGCTGTCTTGGCCCAGTAGCAAGTCCACACAATGTAGACCACACACTCAATGCTCCCACCGGTTGCCATCCCCATAGACGCCGAGATGTCTCAGTATAGCTACTAGCTGTCTTCACCCAGTAGCAAGTCCACACAAGATAGACCACACACTCAAAGCTCCCACCGGTTGCCTTCCCCATAGACGCCGAAATGTCTTAGTATAGCTACTAGCTGTCTTGACCCAGTAGCAAGTCCACACAGAAGGTAGACCACACATTCTTAGCTCCCACCAGTTGCTTTCCCCATAGACGCCGAGATGTCTCAGTATAGCATCTAGGTGACTTGACCCAGGAGCAAGGTCCACACAGAAGGTAGACCACACATACGTAGCTCCCACCCGTTGCCTTCCCCATAGACGCCGAGATGTCTCAGTATAGGTACTAGCTGTCTTGACCCAGTAGCAAGTCCACACAATGTAGACCACACACTCAAAGCTCCCACCGGTTGCCTTCCCCATAGACTCCGAGATGTCTCAGTATAGCTACTAGCTGTTTTTGCCCAGTAGCAAGTCCACACAAGGTAGACCACAAACTCAGAGCTCCAACCGGTTGCCTTTCTTATAGACGCCGAGATGTCTCAATATAGCTACTAGCTGTCGTGACCCAGTAGCAAGTCCACACAAGGTAGACCACACATTCTTAGCTCCCTCCGGTTGCCTTCCCCATAGACGCCGATATGTCACAGTATAGCTACTAGCTGTCTTGACCCAGTTGCAAGTCCACACAGAAGGTAGACCACACATTCTTAGCTCCCACCGGTTGCCTTCCCCATAGACGCCGAGATGTCTCAGTATAGCTACTAGCTGTCTTGGCCCAGTAGCAAGTCCACACAAGGTTGACCACACACTCAAAGCTCCCACCGGTTGCCTTCCCCATTAACGCCTAGATGTCTCTGTATAGCTACTAGCTCTCTTGACCCAGTAGCAAGTCCACACAAGGTAGACCACACACTCAAAGCTCCCACCGGTTGCCTTCCCCATAGACGCCGAGATGTCTCAGTATAGCTACTAGCTGTCTTGGCCCAGTAGCAAGTCCACACAAGGTAGACAACACACTGAACGCTCCCACCGGCTGCCATCCCCATAGACGCCGTAATATCTCAGTATAGCTACTAGCTGTCTTCACCCAGTGGCAAGTCCACACAAGGTAGACCACACATTCTTAACTCCCACCGGTTGCCTTCCCCATAGTCGCCGAGATGTCTCAGTATAGATACTAGCTGTCTTGACCCAGTAGCATGTCCACACAGAAGGTAGACCACACATTCTAAGCTCCCAACGGTTGCCTTCCCCATAGACGCCGAGATGTCTCAGTATAGCTACTAGCTGTCTTGACCCATAAGCAAGTCCACACGTGGTAGACCACACACTCAACGCTCCCACCGGTTGCCATCCCCATAGACGCCGTGATATCTCAGTATAGCTACTAGCTGTCTTCACCCAGTAGCAAGTCCACACAGAAGGTAGACCACACATTCTTAGCTCCCACCAGTTGCCTTCCCCATAGACGCCGAGATGTTTCAGTATAGCTACTAGCTCTCTTGACCCAGTAGCAAGTCCACACAAGGTAGACCACACACTCAAAGCTCCCACCGGTTGCCTTCCCCATAGACGTCGAGATGTCTAAGTATAGCTACTAGCTGTCTTGGCCTAGTAACAAGTGCACACAAAGTAGACCACACACTCAAAGCTCCCACCGGTTGCCTTCCCCATTAACGCCGAGATGTCTCTGTATATCAACTAGCTCTCTTGACCCAGTAGCAAGTCCACACAGAAGGTAGACCACACATTCTAAGCTCCCACCGGTTGCCTTCCCCATAGACGCCGAGATGTCTCAGTATAGCTACTAGCTGTCTTGACCCATTAGCTAGTCCACAGAAGGTAGACCACACATTCTTAGCTCCCACCGGTTGCCTTCCCCATAGACGCCGAGATGTCTCAGTATAGCTACTAGCTCTCTTGACCCAGTAGCAAGTCCACACAAGGTAGACCACACATTCAGAGCTTCCAATGGTTGCCTTCCCCATAGACGCCGAGATGTCTCAGTATAGCTACTAGCTGTCTTCACCCAGTAGCAAGTCCCCACAAGATAGACCACACACTCAAAGCTCCCACCGGTTGCCTTCCCCATAGACGCCGAAATGTCTTAGTATAGCTACTAGCTGTCTTGACCCAGTAGCAAGTCCGCACAGAAGGTAGACCACACATTCTTAGCTCCCACCGGTTGCCTTCCCCATAGACGCCGAGATGTCTCTGTATAGCTACTAGCTGTCTTCACCCAGTAGCAAGTCCACACAAGGTAGACCACACACTCAAAGCTTCCACCGGTTGCCTTCCCCATAGACGCCAAAATGTTTCAGTATAGCTACTAGCTGTCTTTGCCCAGTAGCAAGTCCACACAAGGTAGACCACACATTCAGAGCTTCCAATGGTTGCCTTCCCCATAGACGCCGAGCTTTCTCAGTATAGCTACTAGCTCTCTTGACCCAGTAGCAAGTCCACACAAGGTTGACCAAACACTTAAAGCTCCCACCGGTTGCCTTCCCCATTGACGCCGAGATGTCTCTGTATAGCTACTAGCTGTCTTGACCCATTAGCAAGTCCACACGTGGTAGACCACACACTCAACGCTCCCACCGGTTGCCATCCCCATAGACGCCGTGATATCTCAGTATAGCTACTAGCTGTCTTCACCCAGTAGCAAGTCCACAGAAGGTAGACCACACATTCTTAGCTTCCACCGGCTGCCTTCCCCATAGACGCCGAGATGTCTCAGTATAGCTACTAGCTGTCTTGGCCCAATAGCAAGTCCACACAAGGTTGACCACACACTCAAAGCTCCCACCGGTTGCCTTCCCCATTGACGCCGAGATGTCTCTGTATAGCTTCTAGCTCTCTTGACCCAGTAGCAAGTCCACACAAGGTAGACCACACACTCAAAGCTCCCAAGGTTGCCTTCCCCATAGACGCCGAGATGTCTAAGTATAGCTACTAGCTGTCTTAGCCCAGTAGCAAGTCCACAAAAGGTTGACCACACACTTAAAGCTCCCACCGGTTGCCTTCCCCATTGACGCCGAGATGTCTTTGTATAGCTACTAGCTCTCTTGACCCAGTAGCAAGGCCACACAAGGTAGACCCCACATTCTTAGCTCCCACCGGTTGCCTTCCCCATAGACGCCGAGATGTTTCAGTATAGCTACAAGCTGTCTTTGCCCAGTAGCAAGTCCACACAAGGTAGACCACACACTCAAAGCTCCCACCGGTTGCCTTCCCCATAGACGCTGAGATGTCTCAGTATAGCTACTAGCTGTCTTGGCCCAGTAGCAAGTCCACACAAGGTAGACAACACACTCAAAGCTCCCACCGGTTGCCTTCCCCATTGACGCCGAGATGTCTCAGTATAGCTACTAGCTGTCTTGACCCAGTAGCAAGTCCTCACAAGGTAGTCCACACAGTCAAAGCTCCTACCGGTTGCCTTCCCTAAAGACGCCGGGAAGTCTTAGTATAGCTACTAGCTGTATTGACCTAGTAGCAAGTCCACACACAAGGTAGACCACACACTCAAAGCTCCCACCGGTTGCCTTCCCCATAGACGCCGAGATGTCTCAGTATAGCTACTAGCTGTCTTGGCCCAGTAGCAAGTCCACACAAGGTAGACCACACACTCAAAGCTCCCACCGGTTGCCTTCCCTATTGACGCCGAGATGTCTCAGTATAGCTACTAGCTGTCTTCACCCAGTAGCAAGTCCACACAAGGTAGACCACACACTCAAAGCTCCCACCGGTTACCTTCCCTATAGACGCCGAGATGTCTCGGTATAGCTACGAGCTGTCTTGGCCCAGTAGCAAGTCCGCACAGAAGGTAGACCACACATTCTTAGCTCCCACCGGTTGCCTTCCCCATAGACGCCGAGATGTCTCTGTATAGCTACTAGCTGTCTTCACCCAGTAGCAAGTCCACACAAGGTAGACCACACACTCAAAGCTCCCACCGGTTGCCTTCTCCATAGACGCCGAGATGTTTCAGTATAGCTACTAGCTGTCTTTGCCCAGTAGCAAGTCCACACAAGGTAGACCACACATTCAGAGCTTCTAATGGTTGCCTTCCCCATAGACGCCGAGCTGTCTCAGTATAGCTACTAGCTCTCTTGACCCAGTAGCAAGTCTACACAAGGTTGACCAAACACTTAAAGCTCCCACCGGTTGCCTTCCCCATTGACGCCGAGATGTCTCGGTATAGCTACTAGCTCTCTTGACCCAGTAGCAAGTCCACACAAGGTTGACCACACATTCTTAGCTCCCACCGGTTGCCTTCCCCATTGACGCCGAGATGTTTCAGTATAGCTACTAGCTCTCTTGACCCAGTAACAAGTCCACACAAAGTAGACCACACACTCAAAGCTCCCACCGGTTGCCTTCCCCATTAACGCCGAAATGTCTCTGTATAGCTACTAGCTCTCTTGACCCAGTAGCAAGTCCACACAAAAGGTAGACCACACATTCTAAGCTCCCACCGGTTGCCTTCCCCATAGACGCCGAGATGTCTCAGTATAGCTACTAGCTGTCTTGACCCATTAGCAAGTCCACACGTGGTAGACCACACACTCAACGCTCCCACCGGTTGCCATCCCCATAGACGCCGTGATATCTCAGTATAGCTACTAGCTGTCTTCACCCAGTAGCAAGTCCACAGAAGGTAGACCACACATTCTTAGCTCCCACCGGTTACCTTCCCCATAGACGCCGAGATGTCTCAGTATAGCTACTAGCTGTCTTGGCCCAATAGCAAGTCCACACAAGGTTGACCACACACTCAAAGCTCCCACCGGTTGCCTTCCCCATTGACGCCGAGATGTCTCTGTATAGCTACTAGCTCTCTTGACCCAGAAGCAAGTCCACACAAGGTAGACCACACACTCAAAGCTCCCACCGGTTGCCTTCCCCATAGACGCCGAGATGTCTAAGTATAGCTACTAGCTGTCTTGGCCCAGTTGCAAGTCCACAAAAGGTTGACCACACACTTAAAGCTCCCACCGGTTGCCTTCCCCATTGACGCCGAGATGTCTTTGTATAGCTACTAGCTCTCTTGACCCAGTAGCAAGGCCACACAAGGTAGACCCCACATTCTTAGCTCCCACCGGTTGCCTTCCCCATAGACGCCGAGATGTTTCAGTATAGCTACAAGCTGTCTTTGCCCAGTAGCAAGACCACACAAGGTAGACCACACACTCAAAGCTCCCACCGGTAGCCTTCCCCATAGACGCTGAGATGTCTCAGTATAGCTACTAGCTGTCTTGGCCCAGTAGCAAGTCCACACAAGGTAGACAACACACTCAAAGCTCCCACCGGTTGCCTTCCCCATTGACGCCGAGATGTCTCAGTATAGCTACTAGCTGTCTTGACCCAGTAGCAAGTCCTCACAAGGTAGTCCACACAGTCAAAGCTCCTACCGGTTGCCTTCCCTAAAGACGCCGGGAAGTCTTAGTATAGCTTCTAGCTGTATTGACCCAGTAGCAAGTCCACACACAAGGTAGACCACACACTCAAAGCTCCCACCGGTTGCCTTCCCCATAGACTCCGAGATGTCTCAGTATAGCTACTAGCTGTCTTGGCCCAGTAGCAAGTCCACACAAGGTAGACAACACACTCAAAGCTCCCTCCGGTTGCCTTCCCCATTGACGCCGAGATGTCTCAGTATAGCTACTAGCTGTCTTGACCCAGTAGCAAGTCCACACAATGTAGACCACACACTCAAAGCTCCCACCGGTTGCCATCCCCATAGACGCCGAGATGTCTCTGTATAGCTACTAGCTGTCTTCGCCCAGTAGCAAGTCCGCACAGAAGGTAGACCACACATTCTTAGCTCCCACCGGTTGCCTTCCCCATAGACGCCGAGATGTCTCTGTATAGCCACTAGCTGTCTTCACCCAGTAGCAAGTCCACACAAGGTAGACCACACACTCAAAGCTCCCACCGGTTGCCTTCCCCATAGACGCCGAGATGTCTCTGTATAGCTACTAGCTGTCTTCGCCCAGTAGCAAGTCCGCACACAAGGTTGACCACACACTCAAAGCTCCCACCGGTTGCCTTCCCTATTGACGCCGAGATGTCTCTGTATAGCTTCTAGCTCTCTTGACCCAGTAGCAAGTCCACACAAGGTAGACCACACACTCAAAGCTCCCAAGGTTGCCTTCCCCATAGACGCCGAGATGTCTAAGTATAGCTACTAGCTGTCTTAGCCCAGTAGCAAGTCCACAAAAGGTTGACCACACACTTAAAGCTCCCACCGGTTGCCTTCCCCATTGACGCCGAGATGTCTTTGTATAGCTACTAGCTCTCTTGACCCAGTAGCAAGGCCACACAAGGTAGACCCCACATTCTTAGCTCCCACCGGTTGCCTTCCCCATAGACGCCGAGATGTTTCAGTATAGCTACAAGCTGTCTTTGCCCAGTAGCAAGTCCACACAAGGTAGACCACACACTCAAAGCTCCCACCGGTAGCCTTCCCCATAGACGCTGAGATGTCTCAGTATAGCTACTAGCTGTCTTGGCCCAGTAGCAAGTCCACACAAGGTAGACAACACACTCAAAGCTCCCACCGGTTGCCTTCCCCATTGACGCCGAGATGTCTCAGTATAGCTACTAGCTGTCTTGACCCAGTAGCAAGTCCTCACAAGGTAGTCCACACAGTCAAAGCTCCTACCGGTTGCCTTCCCTAAAGACGCCGGGAAGTCTTAGTATAGCTACTAGCTGTATTGACCTAGTAGCAAGTCCACACACAAGGTAGACCACACACTCAAAGCTCCCACCGGTTGCCTTCCCCATAGACGCCGAGAT
Organism: Nemoura dubitans; assembly: GCA_921293005.1. NCBI lineage: Eukaryota > Metazoa > Arthropoda > Insecta > Plecoptera > Nemouridae > Nemoura > Nemoura dubitans. The sequence goes on along the minus strand of OV121074.1, from coordinate 46,732,247 downwards.
GTCTCAGTATAGCTACTAGCTGTCTTGGCCCAGTAGCAAGTCCACACAAGGTAGACCACACACTCAAAGCTCCCACCGGTTGCCTTCCCTATTGACGCCGAGATGTCTCAGTATAGCTACTAGCTGTCTTCACCCAGTAGCAAGTCCACACAAGGTAGACCACACACTCAAAGCTCCCACCGGTTACCTTCCCTATAGACGCCGAGATGTCTCGGTATAGCTACGAGCTGTCTTGGCCCAGTAGCAAGTCCGCACAGAAGGTAGACCACACATTCTTAGCTCCCACCGGTTGCCTTCCCCATAGACGCCGAGATGTCTCTGTATAGCTACTAGCTGTCTTCACCCAGTAGCAAGTCCACACAAGGTAGACCACACACTCAAAGCTCCCACCGGTTGCCTTCTCCATAGACGCCGAGATGTTTCAGTATAGCTACTAGCTGTCTTTGCCCAGTAGCAAGTCCACACAAGGTAGACCACACATTCATAGCTTCTAATGGTTGCCTTCCCCATAGACGCCGAGCTGTCTCAGTATAGCTACTAGCTCTCTTGACCCAGTAGCAAGTCTACACAAGGTTGACCAAACACTTAAAGCTCCCACCGGTTGCCTTCCCCATTGACGCCGAGATGTCTCGGTATAGCTACTAGCTCTCTTGACCCAGTAGCAAGTCCACACAAGGTTGACCACACATTCTTAGCTCCCACCGGTTGCCTTCCCCATTGACGCCGAGATGTTTCAGTATAGCTACTAGCTCTCTTGACCCAGTAACAAGTCCACACAAAGTAGACCACACACTCAAAGCTCCCACCGGTTGCCTTCCCCATTAACGCCGAAATGTCTCTGTATAGCTACTAGCTCTCTTGACCCAGTAGCAAGTCCACACAAAAGGTAGACCACACATTCTAAGCTCCCACCGGTTGCCTTCCCCATAGACGCCGAGATGTCTCAGTATAGCTACTAGCTGTCTTGACCCATTAGCAAGTCCACACGTGGTAGACCACACACTCAACGCTCCCACCGGTTGCCATCCCCATAGACGCCGTGATATCTCAGTATAGCTACTAGCTGTCTTCACCCAGTAGCAAGTCCACAGAAGGTAGACCACACATTCTTAGCTCCCACCGGTTACCTTCCCCATAGACGCCGAGATGTCTCAGTATAGCTACTAGCTGTCTTGGCCCAATAGCAAGTCCACACAAGGTTGACCACACACTCAAAGCTCCCACCGGTTGCCTTCCCCATTGACGCCGAGATGTCTCTGTATAGCTACTAGCTCTCTTGACCCAGAAGCAAGTCCACACAAGGTAGACCACACACTCAAAGCTCCCACCGGTTGCCTTCCCCATAGACGCCGAGATGTCTAAGTATAGCTACTAGCTATCTTGGCCCAGTTGCAAGTCCACAAAAGGTTGACCACACACTTAAAGCTCCCACCGGTTGCCTTCCCCATTGACGCCGAGATGTCTTTGTATAGCTACTAGCTCTCTTGACCCAGTAGCAAGGCCACACAAGGTAGACCCCACATTCTTAGCTCCCACCGGTTGCCTTCCCCATAGACGCCGAGATGTTTCAGTATAGCTACAAGCTGTCTTTGCCCAGTAGCAAGACCACACAAGGTAGACCACACACTCAAAGCTCCCACCGGTAGCCTTCCCCATAGACGCTGAGATGTCTCAGTATAGCTACTAGCTGTCTTGGCCCAGTAGCAAGTCCACACAAGGTAGACAACACACTCAAAGCTCCCACCGGTTGCCTTCCCCATTGACGCCGAGATGTCTCAGTATAGCTACTAGCTGTCTTGACCCAGTAGCAAGTCCTCACAAGGTAGTCCACACAGTCAAAGCTCCTACCGGTTGCCTTCCCTAAAGACGCCGGGAAGTCTTAGTATAGCTTCTAGCTGTATTGACCCAGTAGCAAGTCCACACACAAGGTAGACCACACACTCAAAGCTCCCACCGGTTGCCTTCCCCATAGACTCCGAGATGTCTCAGTATAGCTACTAGCTGTCTTGGCCCAGTAGCAAGTCCACACAAGGTAGACAACACACTCAAAGCTCCCACCGGTTGCCTTCCCCATTGACGCCGAGATGTCTCAGTATAGCTACTAGCTGTCTTGACCCAGTAGCAAGTCCACACAATGTAGACCACACACTCAAAGCTCCCACCGGTTGCCATCCCCATAGACGCCGAGATGTCTCTGTATAGCTACTAGCTGTCTTCGCCCAGTAGCAAGTCCGCACAGAAGGTAGACCACACATTCTTAGCTCCCACCGGTTGCCTTCCCCATAGACGCCGAGATGTCTCTGTATAGCCACTAGCTGTCTTCACCCAGTAGCAAGTCCACACAAGGTAGACCACACACTCAAAGCTCCCACCGGTTGCCTTCCCCATAGACGCCGAGATGTTTCAGTATAGCTACTAGCTGTCTTTGCCCAGTAGCAAGTCCACACAAGGTATACCACACATTCAGAGCTTCCAATGGTTGCCTTCCCCATAGACGCCGAGCTGTCTCAGTATAGCTACTAGCTCTCTTGACCCAGTAGCAAGTCCACACAAGGTTGACCACACACTCAAAGCTCCCACCGGTTGCCTTCCCCATTGACGCCGAGATGTCTCTGTATAGCTACTAGCTCTCTTGACCCAGTAGCAAGTCCACACAAGGTTGACCACACATTCTTAGCTCCCACCGGTTGCCTTCCCCATAGACGCCGAGATGTCTCAGTATAGCTACTATCTGTCTTGGCCCAGTAGCAAGTCCACACAAGGTAAACCAAACACTCAGAGCTCCCACCGGTTGCCTTCCCCATTGACGCCGAGTTGTCTCAGTATAGCTACTATCTGTCTTGGCCCAGTAGCAAGTCCTCACAAGGTAGACCACACACTCAAAGCTCCCACCGGTTACCTTCCCCATAGACGCCGAGATGTCTCAGTATAGCTTCTAGCTGTCTTGACCCAGTAGCAAGTCCACACAGAAGGTAGACCACACATTCTTAGCTCTCACCGGTTGCCTTCCCCATAGACGCCGAGATGTCTCAGTATAGCTACTAGCTGTCTTGACCTATTAGCAAGTCCACACGTGGTAGACCACACACTCAACGCTACCACCGGTTGCCATCCCCATAGACGCCGTGATATCTCAGTATAGCTACTAGCTCTCTTCACCCAGTAGCAAGTCCACAGAAGGTAGACCACACATTCTTAGCTCCCACCGGTTGCCTTCCCCATTGACGCCGAGATGTCTCTGTATAGCTTCTAGCTCTCTTGACCCAGTAGCAAGTCCACACAAGGTAGACCACACACTCAAAGCTCCCACCGGCTGCCTTCCCCATAGACGCCGAGATGTCTAAGTATAGCTACTAGCTGTCTTGGCCCAGTAGCAAGTCCACAAAAGGTTGACCACACACTCAAAGCTCCCACCGGTTGCCTTTCCCATTGACGCCGAGATGTCTTTGTATAGCTACTAGCTCTCTTGACCCAGTAGCAAGGCCACACAAGGTAGACCACACACTCTAAGCTCCTACCGGTTGCCATCCCCATCGACGCCGAGATGTCTCAGTATAGCTACTAGCTGTCTTGACCCAGTAGCAAGTCCACACAATGTAGACCACACACTCAAAGCTCCTACCGGTTGCCATCCCCATAGACGCCGAGATGTCTCTGTATAGCTACTAGCTGTCTTCACCCAGTAGCAAGTCCACAGAAGGTAGACCACACACTCAAAGCTCCCACCGGTTACCTTCCCCATAGACGCCGAGATGTCTCAGTATAGCTACTAGCTGTCTTGGCCCAGTAGCAAGTCCACACAAGGTAGACCACACACTCAGTGCTCCCACCGGTTGCCTTCCCCATAGATGCCGAGTATAGCTACTAGCTGTCTTCACCCAGTAGCAAGTCCACACAAGGTAGACCACACACTCAAAGCTCCCACCGGTTACCTTCCCCATAGACGCCGAGATGTCTCAGTATAGCTACTAGCTGTCTTGGCCCAGTAGCAAGTCCACACAAGGTAGACCACACACTCAGTGCTCCCACCGGTTGCCTTCCTTATAGACGCCGAGATGTCTCAATATAGCTACTAGCTGTCGTGACCCAGTAGCAAGTCCACACAAGGTAGACCACACATTCTTAGCTCCCTCCGGTTGCCTTCCCCATAGACGCCGATATGTCACAGTATAGCTACTAGCTGTCTTGACCCAGTTGCAAGTCCACACAGAAGGTAGACCACACATTCTTAGCTCCCACCGGTTGCCTTCCCCATAGACGCCGAGATATCTCAGTAAAGCTACTAGCTGTCGTGGCCCAGTAGCAAGTCCACACAAGGTTGACCACACACTCAAAGCTCCCACCGGTTGCCTTCCCCATTAACGCCGAGATGTCTCTGTATAGCTACTAGCTCTCTTGACCCAGTAGCAAGTCCACACAAGGTAGACCACACACTCAAAGCTCCCACCGGTTGCCTTCCCCATAGACGCCGAGATGTCTCAGTATAGCTACTAGCTGTCTTGACCCATTAGCAAGTCCACACGTGGTAGACCACACACTCAACGCTCCCACCGGTTGCCATCCCCATAGACGCCGTGATATCTCAGTATAGCTACTAGCTGTCTTCACCCAGTAGCAAGTCCACAGAAGGTAGACCACACATTCTTAGCTCCCACCGGTTACCTTCCCCATAGACGCCGAGATGTCTCAGTATAGCTACTAGCTGTCTTGGCCCAATAGCAAGTCCACACAAGGTTGACCACACACTCAAAGCTCCCACCGGTTGCCTTCCCCATTGACGCCGAGATGTCTAAGTATAGCTACTAGCTGTCTTGGCCCAGTAGCAAGTCCACAAAAGGTTGACCACACACTTAAAGCTCCCACCGGTTGCCTTCCCCATTGACGCCGAGATGTCTTTGTATAGCTACTAGCTCTCTTGACCCAGTAGCAAGGCTTCACAAGGTAGACCCCACATTCTTAGCTCCCACCGGTTGCCTTCCCCATAGACGCCGAGATGTTTCAGTATAGCTACAAGCTGTCTTTGCCCAGTAGCAAGTCCACACAAGGTAGACCACACACTCAAAGCTCCCACCGGTAGCCTTCCCCATAGACGCTGAGATGTCTCAGTATAGCTACTAGCTGTCTTGGCCCAGTAGCAAGTCCACACAAGGTAGACAACACACTCAAAGCTCCCACCGGTTGCCTTCCCCATTGACGCCGAGATGTCTCAGTATAGCTACTAGCTGTCTTGACCCAGTAGCAAGTCCACACAATGTAGACCACACACTCAAAGCTCCCACCGGTTGCCATCCCCATAGACGCCGAGATGTCTCTGTATAGCTACTAGCTGTCTTGGCCCAGTAGCAAGTCCGCACAGAAGGTAGACCACACATTCTTAGCTCCCACCGGTTGCCTTCCCCATAGACGCCGAGATGTCTCTGTATAGCCACTAGCTGTCTTCACCCAGTAGCAAGTCCACACAAGGTAGACCACACACTCAAAGCTCCCACCGGTTGCCTTCCCCATAGACGCCGAGATGTTTCAGTATAGCTACTAGCTGTCTTTGCCCAGTAGCAAGTCCACACAAGGTATACCACACATTCAGAGCTTCCAATGGTTGCCTTCCCCATAGACGCCGAGCTGTCTCAGTATAGCTACTAGCTCTCTTGACCCAGTAGCAAGTCCACACAAGGTTGACCACACACTCAAAGCTCCCACCGGTTGCCTTCCCCATTGACGCCGAGATGTCTCTGTATAGCTACTAGCTCTCTTGACCCAGTAGCAAGTCCACACAAGGTTGACCACACATTCTTAGCTCCCACCGGTTGCCTTCCCCATAGACGCCGAGATGTCTCAGTATAGCTACTATCTGTCTTGGCCCAGTAGCAAGTCCACACAAGGTAAACCAAACATTTAGAGCTCCCACCGGTTGCCTTCCCCATTGACGCCGAGTTGTCTCAGTATAGCTACTATCTGTCTTGGCCCAGTAGCAAGTCCTCACAAGGTAGACCACACACTCAAAGCTCCCACCGGTTACCTTCCCCATAGACGCCGAGATGTCTCAGTATAGCTTCTAGCTGTCTTGACCCAGTAGCAAGTCCACACAGAAGGTATACCACACATTCTTAGCTCTCACCGGTTGCCTTCCCCATAGACGCCGAGATGTCTCAGTATAGCTACTAGCTGTCTTGACCTATTAGCAAGTCCACACGTGGTAGACCACACACTCAACGCTACCACCGGTTGCCATCCCCATAGACGCCGTGATATCTCAGTATAGCTACTAGCTCTCTTCACCCAGTAGCAAGTCCACAGATGGTAGACCACACATTCTTAGCTCCCACCGGTTGCCTTCCCCATTGACGCCGAGATGTCTCTGTATAGCTTCTTGCTCTCTTGACCCAGTAGCAAGTCCACACAAGGTAGACCACACACTCAAAGCTCCCACCGGTTGCCTTCCCCATAGACGCCGAGATGTCTAAGTATAGCTACTAGCTGTCTTGGCCCAGTAGCAAGTCCACAAAAGGTTGACCACACACTCAAAGCTCCCACCGGTTGCCTTCCCCATTGACGCCGAGATGTCTTTGTATAGCTACTAGCTCTCTTGACCCAGTAGCAAGGCCACACAAGGTAGACCACACACTCTAAGCTCCTACCGGTTGCCATCCCCATCGACGCCGAGATGTCTCAGTATAGCTACTAGCTGTCTTGACCCAGTAGCAAGTCCACACAATGTAGACCACACACTCAAAGCTCCTACCGGTTGCCATCCCCATAGACGCCGAGATGTCTCTGTATAGCTACTAGCTGTCTTCACCCAGTAGCAAGTCCACAGAAGGTAGACCACACACTCAAAGCTCCCACCGGTTACCTTCCCCATAGACGCCGAGATGTCTCAGTATAGCTACTAGCTGTCTTGGCCCAGTAGCAAGTCCACACAAGGTAGACCACACACTCAGTGCTCCCACCGGTTGCCTTCCCCATAGACGCCGAGTATAGCTACTAGCTGTCTTCACCCAGTAGCAAGTCCACACAAGGTAGACCACACACTCAAAGCTCCCACCGGTTACCTTCCCCATAGACGCCGAGATGTCTCAGTATAGCTACTAGCTGTCTTGGCCCAGTAGCAAGTCCACACAAGGTAGACCACACACTCAGTGCTCCCACCGGTTGCCTTCCTTATAGACGCCGAGATGTCTCAATATAGCTACTAGCTGTCGTGACCCAGTAGCAAGTCCACACAAGGTAGACCACACATTCTTAGCTCCCTCCGGTTGCCTTCCCCATAGACGCCGATATGTCACAGTATAGCTACTAGCTGTCTTGACCCAGTTGCAAGTCCACACAGAAGGTAGACCACACATTCTTAGCTCCCACCGGTTGCCTTCCCCATAGACGCCGAGATGTCTCAGTAAAGCTACTAGCTGTCTTGGCCCAGTAGCAAGTCCACACAAGGTTGACCACACACTCAAAGCTCCCACCGGTTGCCTTCCCCATTAACGCCGAGATGTCTCTGTATAGCTACTAGCTCTCTTGACCCAGTAGCAAGTCCACACAAGGTAGACCACACACTCAAAGCTCCCACCGGTTGCCTTCCCCATAGACGCCGAGATGTCTCAGTATAGCTACTAGCTGTCTTGACACATTAGCAAGTCCACACGTGGTAGACCACACACTCAACGCTCCCACCGGTTGCCATCCCCATAGACGCCGTGATATCTCAGTATAGCTACTAGCTGTCTTCACCCAGTAGCAAGTCCACAGAAGGTAGACCACACATTCTTAGCTCCCACCGGTTACCTTCCCCATAGACGCCGAGATGTCTCAGTATAGCTACTAGCTGTCTTGGCCCAATAGCAAGTCCACACAAGGTTGACCACACACTCAAAGCTCCCACCGGTTGCCTTCCCCATTGACGCCGAGATGTCTCTGTATAGCTACTAGCTCTCTTGACCCAGTAGCAAGTCCACACAAGGTAGACCACACACTCAAAGCTCCCACCGGTTGCCTTCCCCATAGACGCCGAGATGTCTAAGTATAGCTACTAGCTGTCTTGGCCCAGTAGCAAGTCCACAAAAGGTTGACCACACACTTAAAGCTCCCACCGGTTGCCTTCCCCATTGACGCCGAGATGTCTTTGTATAGCTACTAGCTCTCTTGACCCAGTAGCAAGGCCACACAAGGTAGACCCCACATTCTTAGCTCCCACCGGTTGCCTTCCCCATAGACGCCGAGATGTTTCAGTATAGCTACAAGCTGTCTTTGCCCAGTAGCAAGTCCACACAAGGTAGACCACACACTCAAAGCTCCCACCGGTAGCCTTTCCCATAGACGCTGAGATGTCTCAGTATAGCTACTAGCTGTCTTGGCCCAGTAGCAAGTCCACACAAGGTAGACAACACACTCAAAGCTCCCACCGGTTGCCTTCCCCATTGACGCCGAGATGTCTCAGTATAGCTACTAGCTGTCTTGACCCAGTAGCAAGTCCTCACAAGGTAGTCCACACAGTCAAAGCTCCTCCCGGTTGCCTTCCCTAAAGACGCCGGGAAGTCTTAGTATAGCTTCTAGCTGTATTGACCCAGTAGCAAGTCCACACACAAGGTAGACCACACACTCAAAGCTCCCACCGGTTGCCTTCCCCATAGACGCCGAGATGTCTCAGTATAGCTACTAGCTGTCTTGGCCCAGTAGCAAGTCCACACAAGGTAGACAACACACTCAAAGCTCCCACCGGTTGCCTTCCCCATTGACGCCGAGATGTCTCAGTATAGCTACTAGCTGTCTTGACCCAGTAGCAAGTCCACACAATGTAGACCACACACTCAAAGCTCCCACCGGTTGCCATCCCCATAGACGCCGAGATGTCTCTGTATAGCTACTAGCTGTCTTCACCCAGTAGCAAGTCCACACAAGGTAGACCACACACTCAAAGCTCCCACCGGTTACCTTCCCTATAGACGCCGAGATGTCTCGGTATAGCTACTAGCTGTCTTGGCCCAGTAGCAAGTCCGCACAGAAGGTAGACCACACATTCTTAGCTCCCACCGGTTGCCTTCCCCATAGACGCCGAGATGTCTCTGTATAGCCACTAGCTGTCTTCACCCAGTAGCAAGTCCACACAAGGTAGACCACACACTCAAAGCTCCCACCGGTTGCCTTCCCCATAGACGCCGAGATGTTTCAGTATAGCTACTAGCTGTCTTTGCCCAGTAGCAAGTCCACACAAGGTATACCACACATTCAGAGCTTCCAATGGTTGCCTTCCCCATAGACGCCGAGCTGTCTTAGTATAGCTACTAGCTCTCTTGACCCAGTAGCAAGTCCACACAAGGTTGACCACACACTCAAAGCTCCCACCGGTTGCCTTCCCCATTGACGCCGAGATGTCTCTGTATAGCTACTAGCTCTCTTGACCCAGTAGCAAGTCCACACAAGGTTGACCACACATTCTTAGCTCCCACCGGTTGCCTTCCCCATAGACGCCGAGATGTCTCAGTATAGCTACTATCTGTCTTGGCCCAGTAGCAAGTCCACACAAGGTAAACCAAACACTCAGAGTTCCCACCGGTTACCTTCCCCATAGACGCCGAGATGTCTCAGTATAGCTTCTAGCTGTCTTGACCCAGTAGCAAGTCCACACAGAAGGTAGACCACACATTCTTAGCTCTCACCGGTTGCCTTCCACATAGACGCTGAGATGTCTCAGTATAGCTACTAGCTGTCTTGACCTATTAGCAAGTCCACACGTGGTAGACCACACACTCAACGCTACCACCGGTTGGCATCCCCATAGACGCCGTGATATCTCAGTATAGCTACTAGCTCTCTTCACCCAGTAGCAAGTCCACAGAAGGTAGACCACACATTCTTAGCTCCCACCGGTTGCCTTCCCCATTGACGCCGAGTTGTCTCTGTATAGCTTCTAGCTCTCTTGACCCAGTAGCAAGTCCACACAAGGTAGACCACACACTCAAAGCTCCCACCGGTTGCCTTCCCCATAGACGCCGAGATGTCTAAGTATAGCAACTAGCTGTCTTGGCCCAGTAGCAAGTCCACAAAAGGTTGACCACACACTCAAAGCTCCCACCGGTTGCCTTCCCCATTGACGCCGAGATGTCTTTGTATAGCTACTAGCTCTCTTGACCCAGTAGCAAGGCCACACAAGGTAGACCACACACTCTAAGCTCCTACCGGTTGCCATCCCCATCGACGCCGAGATGTCTCAGTATAGCTACTAGCTGTCTTGACCCAGTAGCAAGTCCACACAATGTAGACCACACACTCAAAGCTCCTACCGGTTGCCATCCCCATAGACGCCGAGATGTCTCTGTATAGCTACTAGCTGTCTTCACCCAGTAGCAAGTCCACACAAGGTAGACCACACACTCAAAGCTCCCACCGGTTACCTTCCCCATAGACGCCGAGATGTCTCAGTATAGCTACTAGCTGTCTTGGCCCAGTAGCAAGTCCACACAAGGTAGACCACACACTCAGTGCTCCCACCGGTTGCCTTCCCCATAGACGCCGAGTATAGCTACTAGCTGTCTTCACCCAGTAGCAAGTCCACACAAGGTAGACCACACACTCAAAGCTCCCACCGGTTACCTTCCCCATAGACGCCGAGATGTCTCAGTATAGCTACTAGCTGTCTTGGCCCAGTAGCAAGTCCACACAAGGTAGACCACACACTCAGTGCTCCCACCGGTTGCCTTCCTTATAGACGCCGAGATGTCTCAATATAGCTACTAGCTGTCGTGACACAGTAGCAAGTCCACACAAGGTAGACCACACATTCTTAGCTCCCTCCGGTTGCCTTCCCCATAGACGCCGATATGTCACAGTATAGCTACTAGCTGTCTTGACCCAGTTGCAAGTCCACACAGAAGGTAGACCACACATTCTTAGCTCCCACCGGTTGCCTTCCCCATAGACGCCGAGATGTCTCAGTAAAGCTACTAGCTGTCTTGGCCCAGTAGCAAGTCCACACAAGGTTGACCACACACTCAAAGCTCCCACCGGTTGCCTTCCCCATTAACGCCGAGATGTCTCTGTATAGCTACTAGCTCTCTTGACCCAGTAGCAAGTCCACACAAGGTAGACCACACACTCAAAGCTCCCACCGGTTGCCTTCCCCATAGACGCCGAGATGTCTCAGTATAGCTACTAGCTGTCTTGGCCCAGTAGCAAGTCCACACAAGGTAGACAACACACTGAACGCTCCCACCGGCTGCCATCCCCATAGACGCCGTAATATCTCAGTATAGCTACTAGCTGTCTTTACCCAGTGGCAAGTCCACACAAGGTAGACCACACATTCTTAACTCCCACCGGTTGCCTTCCCCATAGACGCCGAGATGTCTCAGTATAGATACTAGCTGTCTTGACCCAGTAGCATGTCCACACAGAAGGTAGACCACACATTCTAAGCTCCCACCGGTTGCCTTCCCCATAGACGCCGATATGTCTCAGTATAGCTACTAGCTGTCTTGACCCATAAGCAAGTCCACACGTGGTAGACCACACACTCAACGCTCCCACCGGTTGCCATCCCCATAGACGCCGTGATGTTTCAGTATAGCTACTAGCTCTCTTGACCCAGTAGCAAGTCCACACAAGGTAGACCACACACTCAAAGCTCCCACCGGTTGCCTTCCCCATAGACGTCGAGATGTCTAAGTATAGCTACTAGCTGTCTTGGCCTAGTAACAAGTCCCCACAAAGTAGACCACACACTCAAAGCTCCCACCGGTTGCCTTCCCCATTAACGCCGAGATGTCTCTGTATAGCTACTAGCTCTCTTGACCCAGTAGCAAGTCCACACAGAAGGTCGACCACAAATTCTAAGCTCCCACCGGTTGCCTTCCCCATAGACGCCGAGATGTCTCAGTATAGCTACTAGCTGTCTTGACCCATTAGCTAGTCCACACGTGGTAGACCACACACTCAACGCTCCCACCGGATGCCATCCCCATAGACGCCGTGATATCTCAGTATAGCTACTAGCTGTCTTCACCCAGTAGCAAGTCCACAGAAGGTAGACCACACATTCTTAGCTCCCACCGGTTGCCTTCCCCATAGACGCCGAGATGTCTCAGTATAGCTACTAGCTGTCTTGGCCCAATAGCAAGTCCACACAAGGTTGACCACACACTCAAAGCTCCCACCGGTTGCCTTCCCCATTGACGCCGAGATGTCTCAGTATAGCTACTAGCTGTCTTGACCCAGTAGCAAGTCCACACAATGTAGACCACACACTCAAAGCTCCCACCGGTTGCCATCCCCATAGACGCCGAGATGTCTCTGTATAGCTACTAGCTGTCTTCACCCAGTAGCAAGTCCACACAAGGTAGACCACACACTCAAAGCTCCCACCGGTTACCTTCCCTATAGACGCCGAGATGTCTCGGTATAGCTACTAGCTGTCTTGGCCCAGTAGCAAGTCCGCACAGAAGGTAGACCACACATTCTTAGCTCCCACCGGTTGCCTTCCCCATAGACGCCGAGATGTCTCTGTATAGCCACTAGCTGTCTTCACCCAGTAGCAAGTCCACACAAGGTAGACCACACACTCAAAGCTCCCACCGGTTGCCTTCCCCATAGACGCCGAGATGTTTCAGTATAGCTACTAGCTGTCTTTGCCCAGTAGCAAGTCCACACAAGGTATACCACACATTCAGAGCTTCCAATGGTTGCCTTCCCCATAGACGCCGAGCTGTCTCAGTATAGCTACTAGCTCTCTTGACCCAGTAGCAAGTCCACACAAGGTTGACCACACACTCAAAGCTCCCACCGGTTGCCTTCCCCATTGACGCCGAGATGTCTCTGTATAGCTACTAGCTCTCTTGACCCAGTAGCAAGTCCACACAAGGTTGACCACACATTCTTAGCTCCCACCGGTTGCCTTCCCCATAGACGCCGAGATGTCTCAGTATAGCTACTATCTGTCTTGGCCCAGTAGCAAGTCCACACAAGGTAAACCAAACACTCAGAGCTCCCACCGGTTGCCTTCCCCATTGACGCCGAGATGTCTCAGTATAGCTACTATCTGTCTTGGCCCAGTAGCAAGTCCTCACAAGGTAGACCACACACTCAAAGCTCCCACCGGTTACCTTCCCCATAGACGCCGAGATGTCTCAGTATAGCTTCTAGCTGTC